>CAXIPT010000026.1:239249-277778 GCA_964030475.1 Tethya wilhelma
TGGGGGGGGGGGGGGGGGGGGGGGGGGGGGGGGGGGGGGGGGGGGGGGGGGGGGTGCACTAGCAGTCTGCATACACACAACAATAAAATGTATGGTAAATTGTTTACTAGTAAGTTCTTATAAATCACTTCCCCCACATAATATTTGATCAGTAATCAGTTCGCTTTACGGCTTGATCTCTGCAATTCCACGCTTGGAATTCCTTGATCATGTATTCACTGGGTGTATTGTGTTCTCGATGGCTGTTAGTCTGACTCTTGCTGATGGTGGGAAAGTGGCTTTTAAGATCAGTGAAGAATACACTAGCATTGCAAAGCCAAGTTGCCGGCGTACATCTCTGACCGCTTGCAGTTATAGATACTGTTACAAAGTACTCGACATGGACGACTTCAGCCTGCAAAATAATTAGCAATTTAAGTAAGTAACATTCATAGCAATTATCTAGGCTATGTGGTAGTAAATAACATATATATCTACAACACAGTTTTAATCCGCAGGCTAGATCCAGCTAGCCAGCTCAGTGTACAGCAGGGGGTTTAAAAGCAGACTAGCTACGAGCTGCATGGGAAGTGTTACACTTCTGATCATTACATGTGCATATTATATTATAAGCTGTAGCTACAGCTGTTCTCATAAATTAAACAAGTTATCAGATTAAAATTAATAAATTATACTAGATCAACACTCACCACTGATGACAGAACTGAATTTCACACTTTCAGCATGAGATAGTCTTCTTATAGGCCAGTAAATCGGTGTTTTGAAGTCAGTATGCTCTCAGTAGTCACAGGAAGGCCTAGCTTATTATTCTTGGACTCTCTCAATCACAAGAAGGAAAAAACAGTCTCCCACTTAGCAAAAATGCTGAAGTTTGAGCGATCACGTGACCTGGCTAACGTTCTGCAATTAATGGCTCGTCTCGGTTGTGCATCGTGAAAGTGCCAGGATCATAAGTTTGTGATATTATGGCTGCACGCTTGGTGGAGATTAACTCTAAAACTGTTTTGAAGACATGGCCCCTGTTGTTGACAGCTATTGATACAGCTGACTTTGTAGCAGTGGATCTGGTGAGTGTGCCCTCTAAGGTTTGACCTCTAAATAGAACTCTGCATAACACCTCTTTTTTTGTATGCTCTTTTCTAGGAAATGAGTGGTCTGGGACTGGGAATAACTAAAGTAGGAAGGTGAGCAAAACACCCAATGGCCGTACACGTATATTGTATAACATATAATTATATTTGATATCAGTTGTACCACCAGAATTCCAGAAGTCCAATATTATAGTGCACGCCTATACAAATTTAATTTCACCTTAAAGCTATATGCACTAGCTAGTAGGCTTGTGCTAGAAACTAGTCTATGTTGTTTCAGTTGTACACTTAAATTGCCGATTGCGCCTTAGCCAATTTGGCAATAATTGTTCTGTTATGTATTTGAAATTAATGACCTTTACCGATCGATATCACTGAACACGTACATGCAAGTGCCCACACCACACTACTGTCTATGGCAGAACTGGACACAGCTACTAGAGCGCTGGTTGCCATATTTGAATCCTAGCTAACACCAGAAAAGGTGAGTTATTTACCTGCTTGCTACCCCTGCAGAATTATTATGATTACTTGCACAATAAGCAATTAGATTCAGTGATCCTGGTTAGCTTAGCACTAGCTGCTAATAGTACTGCTTTTGTGATTTAAGGAATGCCTATATCTGCACAAGGTAATGGACCGAATTCATAATTATTATTCTAAATAACGCACACCACCGCGCGCTATGGTGGGAAACAGTTTCTGGGTCTTACTTACATGAAGTCAACTTTGCACACTCTTGGGTGCCTCTTGGGCACACTCCACCATCTAGGCTTCACCTTTTACATGCTATGCTTTCTACCAAGACTGGAAATAATATACCCTGGGTAATGTGGGTGAAGATGTCATGCAATTCACTCTGGCTATCTGATAATTATACGCATGTCAATTTTTTTCCAAGATCAAAAGGTTTAGAAGTGTATTGTGTTGTTTATTTACTACTAAAAGTACATGAGAGCCTTCTAAATACTATTTTAAGCATTCTGGATTGCTATAAGTTTGTGAGCTCATGTACAATTTGTGCGCCTACTTATTTCTCACTGCCACGGTCACTTACTTGATCAAGCACATTATAAAGGCTAGCATCAGCTTCATATTCCTTCAAAAGTTGGATTGGAATGAAGCAATTGTGTGTCCGTACCATTTACAACCTTTCTATAGGATTGCTGTCATGAGTGTTGGAAATAGAAATAGCTGAAATGTGTGTACACTAGGTGACGTCTTTAATCATTTTCTCCTCAGCTTACATTGAGTAATTTTGTACCTAATTGTATTATAAATAAGGGAGATTAATTTTTAGAAGTCTATTTTTTCTCTATTTATTTGTACAAGTTTGTAATGTTTTCATCATTTACTGTTACCGTCTATTGTCAATGTGGTACTCAATATCTGGTTGCGTGGTGTAGATTTTATGCAAATATAACGGTCGTTATAGCAGTGGTGAAGTCTCAAAGAAGAAAAGAACAATTTTGTTCCAATCATAGCAAGTCAAGGAGGTCTGTAGGACTTTTTGCATACTGGTTAGGACATTCTGTTTGGGCTGAGTTGTCCAAGAGAGCTTGTTAATTTTAGCTATCTACATTTTAGCCTATTTTTATTCACATTATAGTTATTTCCAGTCTTGGTAGAAAGTATAGCATGTAAAAGGTGAAGCCTAGATGGTGGAGTGTGCCCAAGAGGCACCCAAGAGTGTGCAAAGTTGACTTCATGTAAGTAGCCAGTGGAAAGGACTCTGAAATCACACCAACAGCCAGAGTTGAGCTCAATTTTTGTGCTTATCCACTTGTTTACTGGTATATCTTAGTGTATGTCTGGTAGAAACTCACTGCTGTAGTGTAGCTGTCCAGAAATCTTGCCTAGAAGGAGGCTAAAATCACAGAAAAATACTGCTGCTTCTTCCTGACCCAGAAACTGTTTCCCACCATAGCGCGCGGTGGTGTGCGTTATTTAGAATAATAATTATGAATTCGGTCCATTTCCCTGCACTCCGGGCGGTGTACTATACTAGTTATAAGTTGTTTGAAAAGGGGTGGCTCTATTAGAGGTCACGCTTTAAATTATAACCTGTAGTGATACTAATTATTAACATGCTGTTTCAATACAACATGGGCATCATTTAAAATGTAATGCAATCTTTACTGTATCAGTCAAAGTGCCAATAATTAGACACGTGAAAATTTAGAGTGGCAAAAGTTTCCTAATCTACAGAATACCACAATAATATAACAATACATAAGTTCTGTCTTGATGCCAATACTTTCTATAGATACTGGCTAATCTCGTATTGTTCACTTTCTTTTGGTAGACTGACTTGATGATCACTAAAACAGTCTGCAAATACATAGAATACATAAATACATTATATTCTTTTACTGACATCACAATTACAAATATATTCACATGATTTGAGACCTGGTACACAACTGATAATATGATGAAGCTCTATGTGCACTGAGCAGTTAAGACCTTAAATATGTATAGCAATACTATTTTATTTATTAATTTACATAATATGCTGTTCCTATACAACATGGACATTCTCCTTGATGACGTACACGTAAAGCACAGTGGATGAGCACTACAAGACGTTATGTGATGTGGCAAAGAATTATGCGATATTGGCAATTGGTGTGGCTTGTTTCCAGTGGCAACCACAAGATACAAACAGGATTGAATGCAAGGTGGACGTGTTCAATGTTTCACTCTTGAATCAGAAATCATTCATCATTGACCCTAGTTCAGCCAAGTTTCTCACCAAGCATGGGTTTGATTTCAATAAACTTTTCAAATTTGGTCTCTCCTATAAACCTGCTACTGGAATGGACACTGCAATGATGGTATGGCAAGTAACAAAACATCTTGCAATAATGTTATTTTTGTTTCTTATTTCGTGCAGTTATCTTCAGAAGAGTTCAGTGTACAGTCTCTCTTTGGTCGTATATTACTTCATGGTTGTCCACTTGTAGTCCATAATGGGTTCTTGGACCTGGTATTTATGTACCATAGTTGCTATTGTACCCTCCCAACATCTCAGGGTGTGTTTGCAGCTGACCTCAGTGAGATGTTTGCAAAGGGTGGAGTGTATGATACAAAGGCCATTACACAGTGTCTTCTCAAGGAGAGAATCTCATATCTGGAGTACATCTTCAGGAAAAGGTATATAACGTTTGTTTTGTGTATAACTTTAAATTATAATTTAACCTAATTATAGTCTGCATTTTTGTCAAATCAAAATTTATTGTCAGAAGTTTTGGATGTGAGCAATCTGTGAAGGTTTTATACTACCCACATTCCCAGATCTTATATGCATCCAGCTATTAATGGAGCAAGATAAATTTGATGATTCTAGTAAAACTGTCAAATTAAATCCCCATCAATATTTCCGACTATACGGTATATCTCTCCTATACAGATTGCACATGTCAACATAATAAATCGTTTGTTGAGCAGTAGCAGCAAATTACTAATAATTCCTGCATGTATGGTAGAAAAGTTGGCACAGGAAAACCAGCCCTAGTCCCCAGGCCACTCATTATTACTTTTACCATTATTGCATACATTTGTACTGAACATTGCTGATGTAACTGACAGAACTTGTTAAACTTATGTTCAATGCCATGAAGAACATGATTGGCAGACCTCAAGGTGCTCAGCTTATAGGATTGAGGTCAAATTATCTCACTGACAATAGTATTAATACTAGTAGTACACTCAGTGCAGGGAAATTGCCTCGCACAAATATAGGCATTCCTTGAATCACAAAAGCAGTATTGCTGGCAGCTAGTTCCAAGCTATATCTAGAATCACTGAATCTGATTGCTTATTGTGCAGGTCATAGTGGTAGCAAGCAGGCTAGTAACTCTCACCACTTCTGGTGTTAGCTAGAGGATTCAAGTATGGCAACCAGCACTCCAGTGGCAGTGTTGGGCAGTTCCATCACAGACAATAGTGTGGGCGCTTGCATGCACGTTTTCTGTGACATTGATTGGGTAAAGGTCATCAAATTCAAATGATTAACCAGAACAATTTTTGCTAAATTGGCACCGTTTTCATTCGGTATTATGACACTTAATTGGGTGGCTGGCTACTTCCACAATTTTTTGGCCCTGCACAATTATACTGCCTCGCATTAAGGCGCTCGACAATAAACACTGGCTTATTGGTTTAATTGGTTTTACACAGTCTCTGACACCTGTACTGCCTATTGTAGCCCCATACACTCCACAAGGTAGAGGATCTGGTTCCTGTTAACTGTGCTGTAAAAATGTTTGTTACGTTTTGTTTACATGGATATTAATAATAATAATCTTCCCACTGCATACTCTATTCTCCCTGGCTATTTCAACATATAAAAGCATCTTATACTTTGCATCCATTGCTACTCCTTTTTCTCCCCTTCTTCAAGTTATGAATGTATGGCATAATTATGGAGAGGCACAAAAAATAGCAACAACTAAAGGCTAGTGGTAGTGTCACTAGACCAAGTGATCCGGCACATATCCTGTGTATGTGCACAGTCACTGAAGGTGCATGCAGGACTATCAAAGTCATTTTGTTAACCATTATGATGATTGCTGCATTATTGGATGCATTCTACATGCAGTCAATACAGGAATTCACTGGCAGAAGGTCGTGGTGAGTATTTTTTGGATCTCTCTTTCACTCAGTACCCCAGTGATGTTCCTGTTGAAAGTTTATCCATAGCCCCACCCCAACTTCCATCTCCAGTCCAGTTACTAGAAACCAAGCTGTGTGATACATATATTGTAAGTTGTCTGCGTAGCACTACTGGGAGAATGCATCGCATTCTGGGACAAATGTCAGCGAGGGCATGCTCCTTGACAAATGCTGACATACTTCAAATATTAAGGGAAGAACACTAAGAGTAACATAGGTGGGAAAGAAATAGTTTTCTCCTGAATCCTCTGTTTGCTTTCTTAGTCTGTATACTCTGTAGCATAACGTACATTATACTGCATGATGACAGACATAATTATGTTAATACAAAAACCATAGAAATTCATCATGATGGGCTCACTTATAATATACTTTCCCAATTATGCCGTGTAGTTTTCGATAAATGAATAATTAATGATACCACTGCATGTGTTCACTTAATAGTATTGATAATTCTGTGCACAAACTATATAATACAGAATCATGGTTTTTGTCACAATGACGACTGCAGAAAAAGCCACAATGTAATGATTGCCATAGCACAAGATGAACAAAAAATTTCATTACTGAAAATCAAACGAAAAAGGAAGAGAGGTTAGTATATGTAATTAATCAACATTCTAGACCCTAGCTGACACGACACAATTATACTGTAAACAAGTAATTATTTTGGGTAAATATTATAGGTTTGGAATCAACAATGATTCAGAAATTGTTCATGAAGGACTATTTAATGAGTTACAAATCGCCAATTGTTAGTTTGATAAATGTTCTCACCAAAATTATGTATAGCCCTTGAGAATACTGTAGATCAGGAAATTTTCACTGCTATCAATTTACACTCGTTTAATTTTCCCGTGTTTAATTTTTGCCAATTGTGCACGTGGCAAAAATTTTTCAACAGCTAAAATTTTCCGATCTGCAGTAGTTGCTATACAGTGTTGTACACAGATTGGGAAATCTTTGCTTTTCGTGTACTTATTTTTACCATTTCATTGATTTGGCAAGGTTGCTACGTAATAAATTTTCTGTATTAAGTTGTGCAAATTGCAGCAATAACAAATAATTTGGTTTGTGATATTTCCCTGTTTAAGCACAGTATACTAATTTTTATATATATAAGTATTATGCATATGCTAACCAATCTGGTTCTATTGTAGTACTGTATAGTGGGTAAATTGAGTGAATTGTTAAACTCCTCTTCAAATCATGAAGCTATACAATTAATTATGAGAAATGCACCCATTGCATAGTTGACAGTATTTTGTTGAAATATCCTCAGAAAATGATTGCTCTTTGATAGGTAACATAACCACACATTTTAAACGCGGCTACCGTATAAATTTGGAGATTTTGCGTGCATATAAAACTGTTAAGCGATTTGAAAATAATTCGCCAAATATAATTCTCACCAAATTTACCCGCTATACGGTATTTTGCATCCTATAGGATGAGTTCTTTCACTTGAGCCTTTAAATGCGCTCATACATGAGAAGCTTGTGTAATTTATAGCTAAATGTTCATATACCAAGATTAAACAGATTTTACAGTTAGAGCTAGGAGTGCACAAGAGGAACAAAAAGGAGGAATAGCAATAATCCCAGAAACCTAACACAATCGTAATGAGCTTGATTGTGTACGTGTCACACATAGATTAATTTTCAAAATCTGCTAATAGGAGTTGTGTTACAATTCTAGATTTAGAGCACACGTGTATGAACGTGATGCAGCTTACTGTGGTTAGCAAAATTGTGTTATGGGTTTCTGACTCTCAAATTCGACCATATCAATGTTTGTTAATATTTCCAGTTATATAATTACTTGTGCATGTCTGCACATGTATAATAATGTTTGGTGTTATTTTTGTGTGTGTGTATAATACATATACTTATAATCATGTGTGTTAACTTTATGTGTCTATGCAATAATTATTGTATATAGAACAGAAAGTAGATGATCAATGTAAGATGTTCAAGGAAGATACTGAGAGAGAGGAGTGTATGGCAAAGTTAGATGAGTCATCCACAGAGCAATGTGATGATGAAAAGGATACTGTGTATGCAGATCAGTTGGTGGACTTGTTCCAACATGAGCTCACAGCAGCCAAAACACAACTCATGGAGCAACAACAGCGAATTGACTTAAAGTACCAGACAGAAGAGAGCAGCAAGTCAGTTTCTTGTGGTCATCGAGCTGGTTTTGATGCCTTTATGACCGGTTATTCATTTGGAAGTTACCTTCTCTCATCCTCTACGAAAAAAGCTTGCTCTTTTTTGTCCAGCATGGATAACAGTGAGCTCAAGAATATGAAGAATTGTGTTGCTAACAAGAAAAACAACAGCATACCAGTGAAGCTAGTCAAGAGTCACTTCGTGAAGACATCACAAGGTCATAGACACTTACAAGAATCCCTTACTCACTTACATCATAAATAAGCTTTGCTAATGTGTTGGAAACAATCGTATGGCGGATTCCACACTGATAGCTATAATACATTGTCAAAATAGGTATATATAACAATTGCAAAGACTTCCATTGTATATATATTGATCAACATGCTACTGTACATCAGTCTAATCACCACGGGTTGATCTATGGTTGAGAGGATTGCATTCTGTGCATGATGGCTCGGATCTTTATAGGCATGTATGATCCATGAATTTTAATGGTTGCCTTCTGAAAATACTTGTTTGACAATAACTACGTATATTATATCCTTCTTATTTAAATTTATTTATGTATACAAGTATAGTTGCAATATTATGGCAATCACGGCCTGGGAATTTGCATTATCCACATTGCACTGGACCACTCAAAACTGGCCAGACGGACCCTGCTCAGCCCGGTGCTGGCAGGACCGGGACCAGGACCAGGAACATAGATAATTCAGTACTGATCTATGCCAGGACCAGGAGCGGAACGTATGGGCGGAGCAAGTGTGAGCATAGGTAATAAATCAGCAAATACTAAGACTCAGCAAATACTAAGACAGTTCATGAATTAAAAAATGGTTAATTAATTACTAACTGTTCATTCAAGGCTCGATATTACTGGCGCCAGAGATTAGGAGTGCCTGCCTGTCATGATAATATCGTAGTTTATGTACGCTTAATAGTTATTACTAGCATGATGTAGTACATCAAGGGGGCGAGCCTGAGCGCGTTATTTGTGGGAAGAGAACGCGCTGTATATTCTTGCGCATACGCAAAATGTCTAGGAAACACGTGCTGTTGAAGAACAAGCAAGAGCAGTCACTCCAATGGTGGCAATGAGACAATTAAACCAGTACTCCTTGGTACCTCGTACACTTGCTGTATAGGGGACTTTCACGGCTTGCAAACTCTTCTCACTCTTGACCAACCAGTTGCTAGGTCGTCAACTGTCAAGTACACTGTATAGAACATTGTTGTTGAAAAAAAAAAGTTTTCTCACGGTAGAGATAAAGAACTTAGTTTTTTTGAGTGACTATAGACTTATATAGGCATCTCCAGGGTGCTGGCAGTTGTAGATATGAAGCACATAATGATATTTGTGTTGAGTAGCTTCCCTCCGGCGCTGCTGTACTGACCTTGAAGAGCTCATGAGGCAGTATTTCTTGATTGAGAAGAAGACGATATCTCTGTCAGAATGTCAGTGTCACTGTGAAAATTGTCAATTAGCTGATTAGCTAGGAAGTTTTCTCAGTGTTGAAGAGCAATTTGGCCATCACTATCATCGGCCTGGGCGGAGCAAGTGTGAGAGGCTTGGCGTTGCTAGACTAGCATGGTGTCATATCATAGTTGCTCAATATTAAATTTGCTCCTGCATGAGGTGTAGTCTCTCTAGGTCTGCTTCAAGAGATGGTATCTCTCAGGAGTAGTGTCCTCATGGCAGTATCTGCTCAGATGCTTCAGCTCTAGACGAGGCCGTCTCAGCCTCAGGAGTGGTCTATGAAGTTGGTTTCAATTTGAGCTCTGACAGTCCGGCTCCTCATGAGTGGTCTGCGCAGCGTTGTCTCTGCGTCGAGTCTCCTTTCTCTTTCGCTTTCTCATAGATCTATGGAAAAGCTACAATCGAAATCAAGTCTCTGCCTAACGTGTATATATTGCGCAATTCAAAATTTCAATATTTTTGTGACGTAATCTGGACTGCATATTACCGTTCGAATAATTTGAATATACGGAAAGTATCCACGGTGTACAAACCAACAAACCAACAAACCAACAAACAGAAATTTTACCATTTGCAACGACTATGTGGGGCTCGCTCAGGCTCGCCCCAACTAATACAGGACCATAGATTGAATAGAGACTTTCGAAAGTCCCTATCAGGACTGATCAAGGTGGGCATCTATTGGAACCAAGTGTTCTGCAATTAGAGTACGTCAGCTACTAAACTGATTATGAGCAAGCAGAAGAAAGCAGCTCAAAGCCAAAGCTCATTGTCGAGCAGCAGAAACTTCAAACTACTCCACCAAAGTCTATCAATTGCTGATATCAACTTTAAAAGACAAATTATCACTGTAAGTTTAGCACAAATTTGAATAAACTATTTCTGTATAATTTTGTAAAACATAAAATTCTAATCTCTATTACCTATAGGGTAGCACTGAATTAACAGTCCTACCCCAGACAAAAACAGGCAAGCTATGGATTCTTCATTTGAACTGTAAACAGTGTCGTATCTTGGGAGTGACTGTCAATGGAACACATAATGCCAACTTTTCATATTCTGATCCTACTTTGTCAGTGTGCCCACCTGAAACAAAAAAGTACACAGTAACTATACAGTACTTTTTTCTAATGCATGTGGATCTGGAGCGTGTATAATATTAATATTCTTTTATATAGATCAAAAATCATTTTAGAAACCTTCTGTCCCTATAACCATAGATAATATAGACATATGTACCCTGGACATAATATTTTGTACCCGGGATTGGAAATGGAGGTACACATTTTTGTACAGAACTCAGCATTTGTTGATTTCGTCAGTTTTGTTTTTCAAACAGCTGCCACAAGACTGACCACCCCAAAAGATAAGAATAGCAGTTAAATGGCCACAAAAATGTTTACAATATCATGTATTGCATGCACTTTAGAAAGTTTTAGGGCTGTGTGTGCATAGCAGTACCAAAACAATACAGGAATGATATGTTGCTCATTTTCTGCCCGCAATTTTTTTTTTCTAGTCTGTATAATTTCTTCGAACTGGCCAGAAGGATGTTAAAATTGGTCAAAATATGGCTCTGTCGCATCGTAACTCATAAACAATTTACACACCAAGAGAATAACTAGCATAGCTAAGGGCATGTACTAGGACCTTCTTGAGTCATGGAGACAGCTAACTAACATTGATAATTAAGAGAAGGAAAAAAGTGGCATAAGTGGTCCAATTTGGACCACCTACAAATCATCTAATAAAAAGTATACAGAACACAAAAACTTTGGTTTAAGTGTCTGGGTTCACATCTAGAAAGGAGCCTTTCTTTTAGACAAAAAATCAACAAAAATTAACAATGCAGAGTACTTAATTAGCAAGTTAACCATACTGTCATGTGACCTCCGTCTGCAATCCCGAGTGCATATGTCTAGATACGTAAGCGATACTATATTTATTCATAGACGCAACTTGGAGTATTATGACATGTGTCATTATGAGAAGTTGAGGTCATGTGATAGTGATTGTGTTGGCGTGAAAGCCGGAGAACTTATCATTAAAATACCCAAAGACATATATAGCCTACCGGGAATATCAGGTAGGCTCACATTTTGAATTACTGTGTTCTATTGTATAATTGTGGCAATTATTATTGATAGAGGAGAAACCACTAAAAGTTCTTATTGAATTTTCTTTGGAGCAGCCCAAAGGAGGAGTGCAGTTTGTCTTCCCTCCTGACACTTCAACTGATGTAATGGTAACTCAATCAAATGGTTTTAGCTTGTGAATACTATTTCCTTGTTTCTATTGCAGCAACATGTACATGTGTTTAGTTATAGCTGGGAGAACTCCTCAAGGTGAGCACTACTCATATTGAAAGGACCAAAGATGTATGCTTCTTGTCATGCTTTTACGCATCTAACAACATCACGTATTAACCAAGACCTTTCCCACCCTCTAAACGATGATCTGCCTGGTTTAGGGGCTCTTAGAACTAGAGTACGGTACCCTTTGGTCTCTACAATACTCTTTGTCTGTTTTCACCAGTAGAGCTTGAGAGTTTACATAAGTCAAGTTTATAATTATATGCAAACCTAAATCTTCCTGCTGGGCTCACTCATCCCATTGCAGTTAGTGAGAGAGTGCACTAATTGTTCTTGTGTAGTTTAGACCTCGGACTGGAATATTGGTTTTCCTCTAGTACATAAATTGTAATCAGCACCTCCTCAGCTCTCATACTGAGTGAGTTAGATGCTACAATAAATGAAATATGTACAGGTTAACGTACATGATACTTATGTGTATCTAAGACTGGTATTTCCATCTTGGCAATGCTAATTAAACAGTTTTCTCTTCACTGTTTCATTTTTGCGTTGTAGGTTGTGGTTTCCCTGTGTAGATTCCTACACTGAACCGTGTCAATGGGACCTCAGTTTCACTGTACCCAACAATATGATAGCTATCAGTTGTGGAGACCTCACAGAACAGGTTTGTATGCCATATGCACATGTATGTTGAATGTGTTAATTATTTAGCATGCATGGTCTATGTGTAGCTGTTATCTACGGATGGTAAGAAGAAGACCTTTTTCTATTCACTGACAGTACCTACTGTGGCTCCATGTATAGCATTTGCTGTAGGGTAAGTGAGACGAGTTTTGACAAGAATATGTACACATGTAAACAGCAAATTCATGCATCATTTAATTTTCAGTTGCTTTGAGGTATATCCTGATCCTGTGATGCAAGAAGTGACCCATTTCTGTCTTCCTGGTCTTATGCCCCTACTTAAAAACACTGTCCAGTTTGTTAATGAGGTAGGTAGTCGTTATAATTATGAATGATAGAACAGGGGATTTTTTGCTTATTACTGTGCAGTATAGTTACTTTAGTAGAATCCACACTCTTGATATGTACACACAGACAAAAAATTCTTCCTTTTTCCAGGTGTTTGGTTTCTGTGAAGAGCTCCTTAGCACAAGGTTCCCTCACTCTAGCTTTAAACTAGTGTTTGTAGATCAAGCCTATCAAGACATGACTAGCTACTCTACTCTAGGAATATTCAGGTAATACTGTACCTATTAGATATTCAAAGAACAACAAAAGATAGTTCATTTTTGATTGTGTGTAATGTGTATAGCACCAACCTACTCCACTCTTCTCGTATCATTGACCAAGTCCCAACCACAAGAAGACTAATTGCTCAAGCCATAGCAAGGCAATACTTTGGCTCCTATATTCTACCTCAGACATGGTCAGTCTCTACTTACACACCATCTTTTGTATGGATATATGTATAATTATTGTGCATAATTTATTTTCTAATTGTGCACTTCTTCACTAGTCAGGCAGAGCCTGACTTCTGTGAAAATTTGGGAAGTTGGGTGGCAGCGCTATATCTATAACTTGTTTTGAGATATTGTGCAAAAGTTTGCTTAGTTAAGTAAGTGTGGTGTAATTAGCGGTTATGTATAGCAGTACAGTATCTCTAGCTAATCCACATTAGCCTTTATTGTAATCTCCTAGGAGATAGAGGTACCTGTATTCTCACATACAGAAAGCCTTACAAGTACTGTACTCTGTTTGGCTATACTGGTTTGTACAGTTCAGCTATTCATTAACAGTGATATACAATAAGTCAGTTATAGCATGGGCCCAGTGCTGTATTGGCCCACGAGTAATCACCACACTAATTACTATAATATTGAATGTAGACAATCCTGTAGCAAAATACGCTAGATGGCATCAATTCTTTCTTGCACAAATTACTACCTTTGTTCTCTTTATATATTTGTGTGTAATATATTATTATTCAGGAAAAAACCTTTTTTGATGCTAGATGGAATGCATTTTGTACTGAGGACACTTAGAACTAAATTAACTTCTTTCTCTTCTCAGGAATGACTGGTGGCTTCCTCATGGTGTGTCACGTTTTATTGCTGGTCTCTACTGTCGCAAGGCATTTGGAAAAACCGACTACCTTTATTGGATCAGAGAAGAACAGCATAGAGTGTCTAAATATGAATTGGAGCATTCTCTTCCTCCTCTGTGTGGCAGTGTGCAATCAGATTCTTCAACTGCAAGTATGTATAGTATTGTGGGAAATTCTTGTAGCTTTCAAACAATATTCTAAAGTTACTATAGATTTGAAAATTTTCATTGCTATAAATTTTTGTCAACAATCTTAGAATCCCACATTGGATTTGAATTGTAATACATACCAAACAAACTACACAGAAGTTTAGCATATCAATTATGTACCAGCTAAAAATTTACTGATCAGCTTAGTTACTTGTATGTGCAGTTTTTATGTGTCATTGGTATGTAGCTGTCATGTATGTGCTTTGTAAGTCCTTACATTCCATGTTTCACTAGGTTCACCTCCTCCTTCAACTAATAGCCGGCTTACCTTTCACCCTAAACTGATAAGTGAGAAGGAAATGGAAATATTTCTCTCTAAGACACAACTCATTATCAGGATGATCCAAATCAAGATTGGACACGATCTGCTACTTCAGGTATAATGGTTAGAGCTACATTGTTTGAAGATGGTTTAACCCTTGCTATCATTACATGCACTAATTGTAGCTTCATATTTGTGTATATCCACTCTAGGTGTTTAATAAACTCCTCACTCTGGCCTCAACTGCCAGCCAGAACAGTGACTACACAGTTTGGCAGTATCTCCTGGTGTCAACATCTGGGGTAAGTAAATTGAATTTACAATTACCGTATAGTGGGAAATTTTTGTGCGGGAAAATTTTTGCATTTTTGGCTTGAAACAGAAATTCGTGGGGAAAATTTTCGTGAATTGCGTCTCAACTATATATGTGACGACCACATACCTTACAAATTTTGTGGGGGAAAATTTTCGCGGAAAGCTGCTAAATCGTGAAATTCGCAAAAATTTTCCCCCACAAAAATTTCCCGCTATACGGTATAATTATCACTCAGTGACTCTTTGTTTGACTTGTACAATTGCTCTCTGCCTATTCAATAATTCTCCTGTGCAGTACATGTTATAGGCAATTGGTTAACCCTTGGAGTGCATGCAGTAGTTGTCAATTTGTTTGTCTATCTCTGTTTGTTGTATCAGAATCTCCAAAATAGTAATTTAATTTAATTTTTAATTTGGTGGATTGGCAGATGAGACTTAGTCAAATTCCGCCAATATTTAGTGCACGTGCGTATACGTATACTCGTACGTACACATATTGTGCATGTGATCGGCTCACTCTGCCAAATTAAATCCGCCAAATTCAAAGTTTGCTCAATCCACCAAATTTAATTCTCACCAAATTTCCGGCTATACGTATATCGACTTGAGGAATTTCTACAAACACACACCATATTACTAAAATGCTATTAGTTTTTCATTATTATATTACTGCATATAGTTTATGAAGCTGATCCTAACTGTATCGGGAAAAGATCTATCAACATTTGTTGAACAGTGGGTGTGCAGGAATGGTGTGCCAAGGCTATTTGCATCATACAGGTACATTGATTGTGTGCCTAGAATTATTATCGTGCATAGTACTCAGCGTTTATCATGTAACATTTGTTTGGCAGATTTGTGAGAAAAAAGAATATTATTGAACTAAAACTAAAACAGGACTTGGTCCGTGGATACAACAAATTTGTAGTAAGTGCTACAAGCATATGACATACATTTAGTATCACTGTGACTATTTACACACAACTGTGTTTATGCATTATTTCCCCAGGGGCCAGTCAGCATTATAATACAAGAGTTTGATGGGCGGTTCTCCCACAACATCCAGGTAGAAGATTCTGTCACCACTCATGAGCTTCCTTGTCATTCCAAAATTAGAAAGTATGTTAAGAATTGTAACTACTATGTGTTCTTGTTTCATAAATTTCAAACTTGGACTAATACCTTCTTGCATACTCCTAGGAATATATGAGTCAATTATCAAATCTTACAAAAACATGTCTTTTTTGTATATCCCATTCTTTTTCAGAGCAAAAAAGAGGAAAGTTCCACTCACTCATGGTGAAGAGGTTGAGATTGATATCTCTAATTTAGAGTGAGCATATCTGTATAATTATGAATCTATTTTTTCTCCAGTTTCAAACATTGCGATAATTAATTGAATAATGTATTTTGCTGTGCATGGTTTGTTGCTTGCCCATGTACATTTCCTTACACGAATTAGAATGTTACGTTAGAGATCAGTAGGAGGAATTAATAAACTTCCATTTTTCTCTATCTGTATAAAGTGTTGTAATCAAATGACACTCATTCTGTATACATAAATTATATCCTTCCAGTATGGAAGTCCCTGTACTCTGGGTACGAGTAGATCCTGACCTCCAGTGGATATGTCATCTCACTTTGGAGCAGTCTGACATTACATGGCAAAGTCTGTTGAAGTATGAGAGAGAAGCCAATGCTCAGTTGGAGGCTATTGAGGCTCTAGAAGGCTACCAAACCACTGCTACTAGGGATGCTCTTCGTGATGCTGTTATGAACAGCAGTTTTTACTACCATGTCAGAATTGAAGCAGCAAAAAGCTTATCAAAGGTACTGTACATATGAATGGAGCACAGCAGGATGTACCGGCACAAGAATAATGTTGCACCATGTACTGCCTTATGTGTGGTGTATATATATGCAAAATTAGTGTGTGCTGTGCATGTGTGCTTATGAACATTAAATTTTTTTACCGACTAAATTTCTTTCATGTACAGCTGTTATCAGACACAGCAGTGACTGGTGGCTCTCCTGCTCATCTCATCACTCTCTATCAGAAGCTCTATGGTTCAGCTGTTCATCAGTCCATCCTCAGATATCATGATTTTTCTGACTTTTCAGCATATTTCCTACAAAAGGTTGGTGATTTTTGTAGTTTTTTAATCACATTGACACACGATTGTTATATATAACTGTAATTATTGTAGTGTAGTTCTACAACATAAGGAAATGTATAAAGTTCTAGTTATCCAGTCTCCAGCACAATTTTCTATAAACAGAAATGTTTTTCCTTCTGTACAGGCTCTACCTCAGTGTATTGCCAGTTTTCGGAACATTCACAAACAGTGTCCTAAGGAAGTGGTACAATTTCTTATGGAGCTCTTCAAGTATAGTGACAACCAAACCAATAAGGTCGGACTACTTGAATGTTAGAATTAACTTACCAAGTGACTCCACTCCAAGATTGAAGGCTTAGCTAATGCTCCCGAAGGTTTAATAATCCATACACAACATTTTCGTATGAATTGTGCCTGTGGGATATCACTCCTTTCCTATTATACCGTATAGCAGGAAATTTTCGTTGGTGGTAAATTTCGTATAGATCGTTAAAATCATACTGGCAGAAAATTTTTTCGTTGTTTTAAACTTCGTATACGCGGTGCGCACTCATATTGCGCATAATCGAATTTTCACAATTTTAATTTTTGTATAATATTCTAATTAATGGCATACGAAAATACGAAAATTTCCACCATATGAAATTTTCTGCTATGTGGTGTGTACTACTGTACATAATATGAATTATACATATCTATAGGCTAGTTGTCTTATGTGCATAGTTTATAACCCTCAGTATCTGTGCATGCACAGTGAGGGTTACTGTAGTTTTGAAAAACTAAAGAATGCAAGCACTATAGAAAATGTTGAAATAGCAATATGTACACAATATAAATTGAATTTAGTAAAAAGTGAACTTAACTTTTTCCTGAATCTGTCTAAGTCGCTGAGAAATAGCCCTCGCAGTTTTCGAATGGCCATTTGTACGCCATGCCTACTGTCACTTCATGTGCATGTGATTGTCAGCATGGCTACTTGAGTTTGTTGATTGGAAGCTTCAAGGTTATTTCAACACCTCTACTGCTGGCTACTCTGGGTTTTGTACATTAAATTGCTCAACCTGTGGATATATGAATAATAATATAGTCTTTAAAAATATGTTTATTCATTCAATGGATTGCTATGAACATGCCAATAACATGGCTTAGGCCTGTAAAATCTATGATTCATACTGACATCTACAGATAATTGTGATGCTTGTTTATAAGTGTATTAGGACTAGCATGTATACAGACTACCACCATCTTACACCTCTTTTCCTGCTTTGATCCAATTGTCCTAGCTCACGTCTTGGTTAGTTTCTGTCTTTCCTTATGTGGCCCAGTATTATAGAACATCTCTTCTCTGAAACTTAAAAACCTTGAAGTGTCCTTCAACAGCAATCCTTCATAAGATTTGGTCTCTCCTCTGTCACTGTCACACTGGCATCTTACATCAGGTTGCTAATATACAAAGCATCTTCAACGTTGTCGTAATGATATCTAAGAAACTTCTGGCCTCAAGAGAAAGTTGTAACCAATGGAGAAAAAGCACAGTAATGTTTGTGCACTTTCCAATCAACAGTATAATTTTCACTTGGATGATGATATTCACTTTGTGTGTATTGCTTAGTTCATGCTACTATTCCTTATTAAGTCATTAATTGTAATGTACTTCCTACTTCTTTGTTCCTCTTGTTAGAGTACTAAAATCAATTACAATTTAAGAAAACACACATTTATTGTTTACATTATGTTATTATATATTTCTGTTTAGTTTTCTGATGGCTACTTCACTAGTGCTCTAATTGATGCACTGGCTGCTACCATTACGCCTAAAGTAGCTGTAGCACTACCATCTGGGTAAGAGTATTGTATTGTACCATAGTTTAATAGAGAATTGTTCACCATCAAATTATATAATCTTATGTCGATCTCTACCAAATTGATCAAAATAGCAAAAGTGAAATGTAAAAATTCAATTAAGTTGAAGTACAACATTCTCTAGGGTATATCTGTGTGCCTACTCTCTATCCACTGTAGAATTGACATTAAAAATTTGACTAATATTCGCATTGGGGAAATTTTCATATGCGTCACTGTGTGCAAAAATTAAACACTTGAAATTTTAACGACCCAATACCAATATTAATGCGGGTGCTACGCATGTATGAAAATTAAACACACGAAATTTTAACGTATGGAATATTTTCAATGTGAAAATATCTCAAACTACGGTATACTTTTAGTTATATGAATGGCAATTCTTCTTTTTGTCAGTGTTGACCTTATCAGGACTCCCACTGCAGCTCTAAGCAGAGAGTCTCAGGTACTGTGCCCCAGATAAAATTTACAATATTGTATTCTAGAAGATTGTGTTAATTTTCATCATGCACTGTTTTTTGTGCCTGTTTGATTATATAGACTCTACTTCAAGAAGTTGTTCAGCACTTCAACATTGAAAAAGTGCTTCCATCCTACAAGTACAGTGTTACTGTCAGGTTGGTAAAATACATATCAGTTAAATGTACACATACTTTTATTGTGAGCTATATCTGTCACAGTTGTCTGAATTGTTTGAGAGTTTTGCAGAGAAATGGCCACATTCCGTCTGACAGCACAATCTTCAAGGAGTATGCCTCGTAAGTACCGTATAGCCGGAAAATTTGGCGGGGAATTAAATTTGGCGGATTGGCGGATGAGACTTAGTAGCGCCAAATTAAAATCCGCCAATATTTAGTGCGTGTGTGATACGTATATATACGTACTTATGCATATTGTGCACGTGATCGGCTCGCTCCGCCAAATTAAAATCCGCCAAATTCAAAGTTTGCTCAATCCGCCAAATTTAATTCTCGCCAAATTTTCCGGCTATACAGTACTTCAAGGAAAACATTCATATATTTATAGTAACCAAACTTAGTAGCCTCTGCTGCTAGGTAACCAGATCATAGCATCCTAAAGAAGTTGAAATGAATCACATGATTTTCTGACTCAGCTTTGACCAGCTGATTTATGTTAATAGTACAACTGTAACATGTATGCATCTGGAATAGTCAAGTTTTAGCTATATGTACGTTGCTTCAATAAGTTTCGGTTGCAAAAATGTCAAGACAGACTGATGATGCTCAACCCTCAACGTCAAGCAACCAATATAATTATTATATAAGTCACTAATATATACACTCATTATTTATCACATTTTGATCTATTATAATAATATTAATCTCTTCTTAGGGTTGATAGCTTCATTGATGTCAGACTAGCAGCTGTCAAATCTTTAGTGGACATAGTACAGGGTATACTTTCACTATTAACTTTTCATTGTGCCATTGCATGATACGTGTGTATTTCCTTATGTAGTTGATCAAGATGAAGGTGCCTTTAACTTTCTCCTGGATCTTGCAGAAAATGATTGTACTACTATTAGGTGCATCATTACTGAATGAAAAAATTTTGTTGGCCTTTTCAGTTTACATTTCTTATTTATAATTATTATATCACTATGTAATATGCTCTGTGATTAAGTTTGTGTTTGCTAAAGCTTCTTTTCGTTATTTCCTTCCAGGTTAACTGTTCTCACTTCATTAGCTGCTGATCCTCCTTTCAATCGAAAAACAGACTCTAAATTAGACACTCTTCCACTTGTGGAGAGACTGTGGTCTGATATCAAGTATGGTATTCTATAGGAAGGGTGTGGGATGGGGAGATTGTTTTTCCTGCTTTGTTGTCATAGTATGGGACATACAGGTTCTTTGTCTGGTAAAAGATGCTTAGCGAATAATGTAAGATTGAATTGTGTTTGAAAGATTAAAATAGGTTTATGGTCAAGTTATTGTGGGAAAACAAGTCTCATTGACAAGTGAATACAAATAGACTTCACCTCAGTGCTGGCTCTTAATTACGTTCCAATCACGCGACTACTATACTTGATTACATGCACATCTTGCTGATTTATCAAGGGCATTCCAGTATAGTACCTACTCTGGCATTGCTGGAGCTAATTTTTGTTCTGTAACACAACCCTTACTGTGTATAACAACATGTATCTCACGCTTTATGAAAAATGCAATATTAATAATTTAGTATATGCTGTTAATCTACAGCACAAAGTTTTACTATGATCCAAGGCTTCGCAATGCTGCTGTGGAGGTGTACTCTGCGTTCTATGGTAGACTGACACCTAAATGTGTACCTCAGGGGGTATGTTCATGATATTGTTAACCCTCGGCACGTGCAGAGAGTTACAGTAGTCATTTTGTCTGTCTGTCTGTCTGTTTGTTACTGTTTATTCTCAAGAACAAAAGCTCTAGTAACAAAATTGAAGAAACTAACCCTCATACTGTATAGCAGGAGGAATAAAAATTTGGCAGATTGTCAAAAATTTCATGTTTGGTCGATTTTATTTTGGCGTAGCACATGCAGCAATACATGTATTCTGTATGTATGTGTGTAAAAATGACTGTTTGGCGGATTCAATATTTGCAGATTTAATATTGGCAGTCCTTACTAAAATCGCCAATCCATCAATATTAAAATCCAGCAAATTTTTGTGCTATACAGTAAATCAGTACATAGTGTCTTAGTATTTGCTGAGATCCAAGGCTTTTGTGCCTTTCTGAGCGCTTAGGCTTCGAGACCACACCTACTGATCATGCCCAATAGACCATGTGTGGTGTGTGTTATTTAGAGATACAGTTAATGGAACTCTGGATACCTTGGCCTTTAGTCTATGCTTGGCCAGAACAGCGAACAAGGAATTGACCTTCATGTAAGGTAGTAAATGGAGCTAAGAGTTTGTAGTTTTATCTGATAACACAAGCAGCTGTTAGTTAGAGCAAATCCATCAGCCTGAATATAGCTAGTTCTGCTTTTTGTACAAAATAAGTATACAAAAGGTGCCGCCAACATGGTATTATGCCCCTGATTTGCAGTTAGCCTGCAAAGTGTGGTCAAAGGCATGATAATTGATGCACAAAACATTATATTTGTTACCAGTGAATGTACATCAAGACTTCTTTCTTACAAAAAAATATCCTAGAGTTAATTTTTGTGAATTAAAACTAACAATTCGTCTTCAAAACTTGAAGCACATTTGAAAATGGATTGTTATAAATTATGATTCTATGCTGAGACTAAATCTTCAGCCAGTAATTTCACCCAAGCAAAGTCTCCTGGTATCATACATTGTAGAGTGGTATGATGGAGCTTTTTGTCATGATAGCGGTGATATCAGACACAATGTAGTTTTCATATGCATAACTGTATAGTTGTTAGAATGTGCCGAGGGTTGTGCACCATCGGTGCCATTATTTCGTTGTGTGCCTGTATAAAAGTAATGCTGGATTCCATGTACATTTACTACATATTATTCTAATTTTTTCCCCAATTCCTCTTAGCTTGGAGTAGTTATTGACTTGAAAGAAAAAGTAGCCAGATATAATCTGACCTCCCCTATTTTGGTAAGCTTCGAAACAGTTGCTTATTGTAGTAATAGTCATCTGTAAATATATTTACCCCTGTAGACTCAAGATGATAAATCAGTATCAGGTGTAGGAACAAGTTCATCTCCACAGGTATGTCTTCATATTGACACTTCTTC
Source organism: Tethya wilhelma (assembly GCA_964030475.1). Classification (NCBI taxonomy): domain Eukaryota; kingdom Metazoa; phylum Porifera; class Demospongiae; order Tethyida; family Tethyidae; genus Tethya; species Tethya wilhelma. The sequence goes on from CAXIPT010000026.1 coordinate 261,572, forward strand.
TAAACCAGTTTGTATGTCTTGAATCATAGAGTTGTGTTCTTTCTATGGTAACAGCTTGTGTACATCTCATAAGTGTAGTTTTACATCTGGATACTTTTATCTCATTGTTGGTTTCAGTGCTATATTAGTTACTTATTTAATATATTTTCTGTGTATTACATATTCCCAGTACTGTAGTACTGGGTACATAGGAATGGCACGGATGGTCCATTTGCACAAAACAAATATTCACGCTAATAACTTGGCAAAAAAAGAGTTGGCACTATAAGGCTTATAAAGCTACTTTTTAGCTCATCATCTTCCTAGTGAGCCTAAAAATATGGCCTAGAACCATTGCTAAAATACTTAACTGAAATATGCTAAACCTCTGATTTTCTCTATCTTCTTATTCTTCTATTTTTGCAAAAGTTTTCTCAGAGACCTCTCGCTTTCAGCAGCTGATTCATGAATGAATGAAGTTTGTATCTTTGTCTTCAATCACTTTTGGCATCAGTGTTGCATGTCTCTTGTTCAGTCACTAGATACGAGACAAAAAGCGCTTTTTCTCTATAGTAGCCACTCGTGAATTATTTATTAGCTACTAGGGAAATCAAATTGACAGCGCTTTCCACCTAGACAAGTGTGTGTTATTTGGAATATAGCTGTGCTAAACTCTCTTTTACTAGTCACAAAATAGGGACTCTACTACTAATTATGATTCTAATAAGCGCTAATTGCTACATTTTAGTACATTATTGATTTTCCGGCTCATTGGGAAATTTTTGTTGGTAAAATATTTTGCCTGTTAAATTTGCATAGTTTAATTTTCGTTTTGTGGATCATCCGGTAAGGATTGGCATACAAAATAAATTTTCGCTGAGTTTAATTTTCATGGGTAATGGTCGTCAACGAAAATTTTTAGTGATGAAAATTTCCTGATTGTGGTATATTATTTTCTGCCTATACTATAACATTGTGTACTATTTTGTAGGTCCAGTCACCAGCTATAGCAACACCTCCACTGCTGAAGGTGACATCTCAATATGATAGGAGTATCTCTCCTCTACCTTCAATCAAGTCTTCTCAACCTTCTTTCTCTCTCAAAATCTCCACAACTCACTTGAAGAGACACTCTCCTTTCAGCATTGATGAAAGTAGGAGTGGGACAGGCAGCCCAGAGTCACTCTCAGCTGGTAATGAAATTCTAGGTATCGTAGATTGAGAAACTTTCATTCGTAAAATATTTCGCTTGTTATTTTTTTGCGTAGTTTAATTTTCGTTGTTGCGGATGATTCGGTAAAGGTCGCCCTACAAAGTATATTTTGCCGAGTTTTAATTTTCGTTAGTAATGGTCATCGACAAAAATTTCCCGATCTACAGTATGATAAAAGCATCCCGGGTGAAAAACTGGCCGCAGAAATCCATCATAAAACCATGGTTGCACAGTTTACCGCGCGGTTTCAGGCACAAAACGCTAAATACCCACATGGCACGGTTTTTTTGCCAGCCGGTTTTTGGCAAGAAACCACAGTTTACGGCAGTTATTTCACAGCTCTCATGCTTAAATAAGGAAAAGTAAGCTGTATGGTTTTTCTAGCCTAAATTCAAGCCATGCACGCTATGTTTGTCGATCTATAGACATACAGAAATAATTTTCACTAGATACACTTCTATTACAATGCTTATTTCTTACATTACACGCTTGAAAAAGCTTATTTTCGCTTTCCGTTGTCCAAAGATCGAGTATTTGACAAAGAAAAGTAGCTAACTGTGCTCACAAACATTCAGCTGGCCTATAAACCACAAGGCTAAAATTGACTCCACCCATTTGCTGTGTCAGCTAGCTGAGCCTAGCTCTAAGCTCAGGCGCTCTGTGTACGCTCTAAGTAGCCATTTCTTTGCTCTTTTCAAAGGTGTAAAGCAACTTTTTAGCAAGTTTTCACCGCTGGTTAAAGGAGATATTGATGGTAAACAGCCAAATACCGCCAGTGAAATACCGTAGTTTACCAGCAAAATTTCGCAAGTTTACTGCAGATTTCCGCTCACATTTTCACCCAGGTTAGTATTGGACATTAAATCTTTTGGATAATTCATGTGTGTCCTTGCATTAAATGTTATAAATATGTGAGTCAAGGTACACTCATTCCAGTATTTGCAAAAAATCAATACTTTGGTTGGCTCCAGAAAATAGGCCTCGTCATTTCGACTAATTTGATAAAGATTGTCATAGTGTTATTATGTTTATTTTTAAAAAAATTTAATGGAAAAAACTTCCAGTATCTCGACTCTGATATCTTGATGCTTAATCTCATTACAATAAATAAAGTGATAGTTGGCTATAAATAAGTGCATGAGTGCATGGACATGATACATGTATTTTATGTGCCATGCCGTCTGTCTTAGCTTTGACATTAGCTCAAGCAGAAAATACTTAAGCTAAACCAGGAGCATGTAAAGGAGTCTAGTATGGCTCAACTATCATAATAGTCATATACACTGCATGTAATCTGCAGGTTACCTAAGTGATGATTCAGCTACACCTAGTCCTTACCTTCAACCAACGACCACTGTGGTCCATTCTCACAAGCACAAGAGACACAAAGGAGAACACAAGCAGAAACACAAGAAAAAGAGCAAGAAAAGTAAACACAAACACAAACACAGCAGAGAAATGATTGATGTAGAGACTATAGATCAGAAATAGTTTACTTTAATAATTATTAGAACGATAGATCAGGTGCCTATATTATTTCAATTAAGTAATAATAATTATGTGTCTTAGATTAGGTCTATGCAGATCTGTACATACTAAATTTTATAAACTTGTGCTTGGCAATGCATGCAAACATGAATGACATGTATACAGCTATACACTGCCCCTAAAACATGGATAGTGGGCATCAACCAGATTTAACAAAAAGTATTCATCCTTACGTGGTATAGATAATTGTACTGTAGTAGTCATCTGTATTCATACGTATGTGTACACTTTATACAAAGGAGGGTGCAGGTATTTCCCACCCACACAATCATCCAGAGCCATTTTCAATGTGGTTTGTTCAGTTCACTCTATATCTGGCAGCTCCAGTCATTACAAGCAGCATACCAAAATGAAATTGTCAATACCTTAATTATTTATTATTACACTAATTATCTATTAAGTATTGTATCAAGTTCAAGATTTGTTATACTGACAGCTTGTATGGCATGCTTTGCCATGTCAGTCATTGATTAAGTGGTAAAATTATGCAAGTTATATAGCAATATCTTCCAAACTATGGGTATAATCACTAGAAAGACTCACCCTGAACTCCTGAATTATTGTATAATTAGATATTTTACCAAAGCAATCAAATTTTGTCATCAACTAATTGGTATCCTGATCTGCCCATTATATCATTTTGATCAAGTACAGCTCATAATTTAAGTGTTTCAGCTATAGATGGGTGCACAACTGTAAATGTTCTAATTATATGGATCCAAAAATTTTTCAAATTTTCGTTTGGATTATTCACTTTGTATCTAAGATTAGAGTGTGTCTTAGTAATTGGAGTCATATGTTCCTACCCTTTTCACGTGCTAATAGAGTATGGATGCCACAAGGAGTGCAACTGCCTGTGTAGCTAATTGTAGGAGTTATCTGTAGTTTCCACGTGTAAGCAGTCTGGACTCCTTTAGTTGGTGAGGTACTTACTACTAAATAAGAAGGGGGTAACCCTGAAGACAGATACGCAGTTGCCGTATACTTAAAGACTCTGTTATAGTGGGTCACATGCCAAGAAAAGTGTCAAAGATGAGTTGGTTTCTTTATAAAATTTTCACAAGAAGAATTGAATGTTAATGTTATTGGAAGAAAATAGAGGTCAATTTTGCTGTCACAAAGAGCTAGGTCTTGAAATATTCTGCATTTACAAGCTTTCAGGTCCTAAGAAAATGATTTATAAAGTTGAGTTGATAATGATGGACATGAACTTACATGTGCCCAGATCACTAAAGAGAACTGATTCAGTGCATCGGAGTGATATTAGCTGTGACACTGTAATAAATGGACAATGAACTGAGCTTGGGTCATATCCTTTCTCCCACTTTTTTTTCCTCTTCCAATTTAAACATTGTTGCCTGATGATGATAATTATTAGTAGGAAGTACATGACACTGGCTCAGTGTAGTTAAGGGTGCCTCAACTTTTAAATAGCCTAATAATGTACAATTTGTAGTTTAGATATCTCTTCAGGAATTTATTATATTTATTCACTAAAACCTTACATCCATTGATTGTTTGACCAATATTTTCAAGCGTGAATGTCATGTGACCTGCAGGGGTGGGACAGGATGATGTCCTCTCAGAGAAGGTTCGACATGGTCGACCTTTGCATGACCTTTTGCAATTAAAGTCCTCCACGCGCACGTATAATGCAGTGGTGTAGCCTCCAGTACGGTTGGTGCGGTTTCAACCGTACCACATTTGGTTGGACTTCAACTCTTATTATAATATTCAATGGCTAATTAATTGTTTGTCAGTGAGCAGTCAGTGTGGGTGAAACATTTCTGACTCCCATACACAGCCTAAGTAATAAGATTCACAATTAATGCTTACAACTTACTACAGCCACAAGAAATGAATCAAACATGTACTACAGCGCCACAAGAATGAATCAAGCATGTACAACTAACTTGACTAAAGCACATGACTTGAGCTAGGTACCACATGGTCAATCATGGCTAGGTTGGTCTTACCAGATATGCCACCAAAGCCACATCAACCACTCTCCTACAACTTTCCAAAAAGGGCTTATGGGCAGAAGAAAGTGGTGTATTGTAGTTTTCAGAGTCAATGGTTCTCAACTTGGAAGTTTCTACACTATAATGAGGCTGAGGATGCAGTGTACTGTCACACATGTGTTGAAGCATTCAGATTGAACAGGATTAAAACCAGCCTTAATGCATCAACAACCTATGTAAGTGTACTACTGTCTAGTGATTCATATTAGCTATAGTTTTTACTAGCTTATAATTACATTATTTTACAGGTTAGTATAGGTTTTCATAACTGGAAGGATGCAACAAGGGCTTTCAAAAAACACCAGGAGTCCAAAACACATGCTGAGGCTGTTGAAGCTATGATTACTTTGCCTAAAACAACTCCTGACGTCGGCGAAATGTTGAGTCAAGCTCACAAGCGAGAGAAAGAAACTGCACGTGAAATACTCATGACTATTCTATCAAGTTTAAGGTATCTCGCTAGGCAAGGGATAGCTTTCCGGAAAGCTAATGATATTGAGTCTAACTTGATTCAATTGCTCAAACTAAGAGCAGAAGACATGCAATGCAGCAATTCACACATGGCTAAAAAGAAGCCAGAGAAAGTATGTATCTCCAGAAAATCAAAATGAAATATTAGAGATAATGGCCAATCACATAATAAGGAAGATCCTTTCTTTTGTCAACGAATCTCCCTACTTCACGTTAATGGTAGATGAAACTACTGACGTGTCAAATAAAGAGCAGCTGACAGTAGTGATAAGATGGATTGATGAACACTTTGAAGCAAGCGAGGAGTTTTTAGGCATGTACTATCTACAATCAACTACTGCAGAAAGTATTGTGGCTGCAATTAAAGATGTGTTATTACGCTTTCAAATGCCTTTCATGAAAATGCGAGGGCAGTGTTATGATGGGTGTAGCACAATGACAGGAGCTAAAGGTGGTGTGGCAGCAAAGATCCAAGCTATTGAGCCTAAAGCAGTGTTTACCCATTGTTATGGCCATGCTTTAAATTTAGGTGTGGGTGACACAATTAAGAGAGCTGACATCATGAGAGACTGTCTTGATACCTGTTATGAACTTGTGAAGTTAATAAAATTTTCTCCAAAGCGTGAGGCTATGTTACACCTAGTGAAAGAAGAAGTTGAAAGCGATTCTCCTAGCATTAGAACCTTCTGTACAACCATGTGGACAGTCAGAGCAGATGCAATCACCAGTATTCTTGCTTATTATAAAGAAATTCAGCTCTTATGGGAGAGAGCATTACAATCAACAGCTGACACAGAAATGAAAGCAAGAATTAGGGGAGTTGCAAGTCAAATGGATAAATTTTGTTTTCTGTTTGGGCTGCTGCTATCGCAAATAATTCTAAGGCATACAGACAAGCTCAGTATGACACTGCGTTGTCAAGTGTGGAAGGTCAGGAAAGTTGCAAAACTCACCATCAAAACTCTACAGAGTTTGAGATCTGAAGAGAATTTTGACCTGTTTTGGGAAACAGTTGAGATAAGCAGAGTCAATTTTGATGTCGAGGAACCTTTGCTTCCAAGGTGCCAAGACGCTACGAATTGGGGCAAAGTGAACCTGAACACCCTTCTACAGCAAAAGATCATTATCGGCAGCTCTATTATGAAGTCCTTGATCTTGCAGTTGTCAGTATTACTGACAGGTTTGATCAACCAGGATTCAAGATATATTCCAATGTTGAACAGTTGCTTTTCAAAGCCTGCTCTGGTGAGGATCACACAGATGAGCTCAGTTCGTTCTGTGATTTTTATGAAGAGGACTTCAATAAAGATGATCTGCAGGCAGAACTCAAAGTACTTAATACACTTTGTGGAGAAGACAGAAACTGGGGAAGAACCATCAATATCCCTGTTGAAAAATATTCTCTGATCTTTGAGCCCAGCTCAGCGAAGTTTGATCAGCACAGTTTGTCAAGTATTTCAACTATTGATGGTGATGCCAGCCACTAATAGCACTTCTGAGAGTGCCTTGAAAAGGATCAAAACTTATCTCAGAAGTACTATGACCCAAGCTCGCTTAAATCACCTAATGGTGCTCCATTATCATCGAGAATTGACTGATGGTCTTGACCTAAAGCTTGTAGGAAATTACTTCATTTTAGCTAAGGACACACGTCAATCTGTTTTTTCAAAATTTATTTTAAATTGAAGTACTAATAAAAAAGCTATGTGAACACGTGACATGACTAGCTTTTAAGTTTATTGACCGTACCACTGTAATTTTCAAGGCTACACCCCTGTAATGTATTGAACACATATGGAGGACATGGAGGACTTTAATTGCAAAATTAAGGTCAAGTAAAGGTCAACCGTGTCGAACCTGCTCTGATGTCCTCTTGAATGCAAAGATGCAGAGCTGGATATTTATTTTCACAGTGTCATATTTTGTCAGAATATTGTATTTATCTTCAAGATTTTGAATCTGCTTGGAAACTTGGTCTTACAAACTTTATTAGGTAGAAACAGAGATTATTATACCTAATTATATATGCGTATTGATTATTTCTCACTAATTAAGGAAGGGTACCCCAGTTTCCATGCAGATCTAATACTTTATGGTTAAGATGTACTAGATAAGGGGAAAAATGCCACTTCAAATAAACATTCAGCTCTGCATTCACAAAAGTATGTAATTTTGTCTGTAGCCATGCCCACAAGTGTTATTTCATTTTCATTTTCACAATTTATATCCAATACAATAAAAATACAATAGTTATTAAGTTTGGTCTTCCAGTCACCAAGTATAGTTAAAACACGAAGGGGTAAACCTTTAATTATGTACTAAAATTTGAGGCATCCTTAACTACACTGAGCATGAGTATCCTGTTTGGACCATGCAGTGTGCTTTAATAAGGGGAGTGCATCCACTAGTTGACCAAGTGTAAGGCCTGTATTACAACAAACATGTGAGATTTAGAGTGCAAATTGAGTATAATACCAAGCAAAGCGTGGCTATACCCAAGTCGAATTTTGGTGGTGGTGGTGGTATATAGTGGTGGTAATGTTTGGGCAAAATCTAGAAAGTCGTTATAACTTCAAATTCAGACAGAATAACTTCATCTGCTTGCTTACCTTAAAGGTAGGACGGTCTACGTTCTCAAAATTCTGCTTCTAGCTGGTCTTCTCTGGATGCCAGTATGCATGAATCATCTGATTTAGTTTTCAAAATTCTCTTTACTTCAATTGCTTTAATGCTATGGATGTAAAACTTTTAGAGTTTGCTTTATAAGTCAGATTTCTGCTTCTAGCTGGCTTTCTGGACGCAAGCCCAAAATGAGCTGAATTGCGTTTTCAAAACTGACTTTGTTCTAAACAAAACAACACAAAAGGAAAATACATGCACACTGAGCGAGGGTTTGCACCATGTGTACCCTATAGTTTAAATAATGGAGCATAATTTTATTATAGTAGTCTGAATCAAGTTCAATATGTTATGATGCATGATTGTCACATAATGGGTTATGAATCGTTGCAACAGAGTGTTAGCTCCTACAAAAGTTCCGCTTATACCACACAGTCAAACTTGGCCAGTCTGACTAATACTGCTGAACTCGTCTTCATTTTCACGGTCACATGTAGTTTTCACTGTCAGTTGACTCAGAATTATCATTAATGAAAGATTCATCATCAACAGATCCTCTGTCTGTAAAGCTACTGACAGCACTAGTATACTGATCCATCTCTACAAATGGGTCGGTATAATCTTCATTGCATGACTAGGTTATTAAAAGTGAGACATTGTGGACCAAAAATGGATTCAATGACTTCATCCATTTGTTTCCTGACATAATCATTCCTGATCAAATAATCTTTATAAACACCCAATGCATTGTATATTCCTGTTAGGAATGGCTTCTTTACAATGAGAGGACTAGGATTCATCTTTTTATTGGCCTCCTGACCTAGTTGACAATTTGCTGTTTTGCTGGAGGAGCAACGGTACCATTGTATTTGTGGGATTCTGCCATTTCAATCATGTACTGTTCCCATAATCTCCTAATGACCCCTTTCACTGGCTTGTACATCTAACAACTGCAAAATCAGAGTACACCCCCCAGCAGAACTGTAGTGTTACAAAACGCTCGTATTTCTTAAGTGACAAGAGGTTTGAAACTATCCACAATCAATAAAGATTGCCTATTCTTTAGAGTAATGCTTCCATGCAGGAATTAATCCAGGATTACTTTTTGCTTCTGATTACAAGTTATGAAAGTTATTATGATTGGTTTTATGCTAATTATCTTGGTATTCTACAAGATCTCGAGATTGAAGCAATGGCACAAAAAATCAACAAAAATATCGTATACTCTTCTTAAGCACGAACTGGGTCTTCAACCTCTAGCTAGGAGTCTGAGAAATGAGTACAAGTGTTTCCAACATTACCACCTGGGCTCTACTTATTTATCAAAGATTCTGCATGCTGCTCATTGTTTTGTAAAATGGAGCTTTTCTGGTTTGTAGCAATCTTCATTTCTTAACAAAGCATCTACATGTTGGGTAAAGTTAATCTGATTTTAAATGAGTGTTCTATCTTCATTTACACACACACGTACATGCACACACACACACACACACACACACACACACACACACACAGACAAACCATGACATTGTACAATTAAGTACAAAGTAGAACACCTGTATGTCATGATCAGATACTTGTCTATATAGTTACATTTATCTTTCGACCTCTGCATGCATTATACTACAATCCAATGTTATAATGGAGCAAGCTGGAGCTTCAATATCTGCTGGGAAATAGACACAATTCCAATTCATTGAGCCTGGATTTCATCTGCTTCTTGGCCTTGTAATCATCATTTTCTAACAATCATGTATTCTACCTTACTTTTAGTTTTTATCAAGCAATGGCATGATTAAAAAACATTGCTGTTGAAGAGAAGGAATGACCTTATGTCATTGTAAACTCTCCTCCAAGATTTTTTTAGAGCACCGTTCATCAATATATTGATCAGTAATTAGGATCTGTTTCAAGAATCTATCTTAAATCAAGTACGTTAATCACTGACCAAAAAAAGCTGAGATCATTATTTAAGAGCTTTTGTGACACGTACTGATATTGAAGAAAATGATTTGCTGTGCAAATATGGCAAATTGGGTGGACATCAAGTGACCTGGGTTGGCTAATGATCCTAATTTACAATCTTAAGCTTATCTCTGAACAAGACTTAATTTACAAACACCAACCAATGAGCTAAAATCTGTAGGTACATACTTATAACTCCTGAATTATTATTTTAGGTGTTTGCCAACAAGAGGTGCACACTCACAGAAAGTAAAAGTATCCTAAAATCAGATCACAACATTAATACTCCCTACAGCGATTTATAGCATGAGTGTTATCAAAGCTAATGCTATGACAGGGTGTTCTACTATACAAAAGCTACTTATTGCACAGTGACAGGTTCAGAGAGGTCAGCAATGTGGTAAACAAATACCATATATAGACAATTTGAGCATGATGGACCAAGCTTATTGGGAAGAAACTGGCTGAAGTACATCCGATTAGATTGGAAGACTATTGCCACAGCACAGATCGAGACACCAACCTTGGAGCAACACAAAACCCTGTTTGGAGATGATCTAGGTACCATTCAACCACACAAAGCCACTCTCCATGTCAAGCCAGATGCAACCCCCAAATTCTTTAAGCCCAGACCAGTACCATTTGCTATCAAAGATGCTATTGGCCAAGAACTGGATCGTCTGGAAAGTCAAGGCATAATCACAAAGGTGGATCACAGTGAATGGGCTGCACCTATAGTGGCAGTACCCAAGAAAGATGGCAAATTCAGAATATGTGGCAACTACAAAGTTACAATTAACCAAGCCCTATCGGTGGATCAATACCCACTTCCCAAGCCAGAAGATTTATTTGCCACACTAGCTAATGGGAAACACTTCTCTAAGCTCGACTTATCACAAGCATATCTGCAATTGCAGCTAGATGAAGCATCCAGGCCCCTGGTTACAGTGAACACTCACCAAGGCCTCTATCAGTATACACGCCTTCCGTTTGGTGTTGCTTCTGCCCCTGCCATTTTTCAAAGGCTCATGGACACAGTTCTTCAGGGACTCCCAGGCGTGGTGTGCTTCATTGATGACATCCTGGTAACTGGAAAAGACGAAGCTGAACATCTCAAAAACCTAGATGCTGTGCTCGCACGACTAAAAGAGCACAATTTCCGTCTCAAGAAAGACAAATGTCAATTCTTCGCACCCTCAGTTGAATACCTGGGTCACCTGATTGACAGTCAAGGAATCCGAGCACTTCCAAGCAAGGTAGACGACATCGTTAATGCACCACCCCCTACAAATCTTCAAGAGCTTCGATCATTCTTGGGGTTACTAAATTACTATGGAAAATTTGTAAAGAATCTGGCCAGCATTTTGCATCCCCTCAACAATCTACTTCAAGCAAAGACCAAGTGGAACTGAACTGAAGACTGCTCAAAGGCATTCCAGCAAGCCAAAGCACAATTGTCTTCTTCTCACGTACTCACCCATTATGACCCTACACTTCCTATTAACTTGGCAGCAGATGCTTCTGCCTATGGCATAGGAGCCGTTATTTCTCATAGTCTCCCTGATGGAAGTGAGCGACCAATAGCATTCGCTTCCCGTACCTTGACCAGCAGTGAAAGAAACTACCCACAATTGGAAAAAGAAGCTCTCTCACTCATCTTTGGGGTAAAGAAATTCCACCAATACCTCTATGGTCGCAAGTTCAACTTGATCACCGACCACAAGCCACTGACTGCCATTCTAGGACCTAAGAAAGGCATTCCTTCCCTGGCTGCAGCACGCTTACAGCGTTGGGCAATTCTACTATCTGCATACCACTATGACATCACTTTCAAGTCAACACAGAACCACAGCAATGCAGATGGGTTGTCTAGACTCCCACTACCTACTCAGGAGTCACACTCACCACCAGAAACCGTAACCCTCTTCAACATCGCTCAAATCCAAGCCCTACCTGTCACCTTACACCAAGTACAAGCTGCAACACGGAACGACCCTGTCCTTGGCAAAGTTGCTTCTTACGTGAGAGATGGATGGCCCAAGACCGTTCCAGACAACCTAGCCACCTTCTTCAATAAAAGGGATGAGATTACCACTGAACAAGGATGTTTGATGTGGGGAATACGAGTCATCATCCCTACAAAACTACAACAACAAGTGTTGAGGTCACTCCATGAAAACCACCCAGGCATCACACGGATGAAAGCCATTGCCAGAAGCTATGTATGGTGGAATGGATTGGATAAAGAAATTGAAGAACATGCAAATAACTGCCTCGCTTGCCAGCAACAAAAGTCCAAACCTCAAACAGCCCCTCTCCATCCATGGGTCTGGCCAACAATTCCTTGGAAGAGGATACATATCGACTTTGCTGGACCATTCTTAGGAAAAATGTTCCTCATTGTAGTAGACGCCCACTCAAAATGGCCTGAAGTTATCCAAATGCCTTCTACTACATCTGCCAAAACAATTGAAGCTCTTCAAACCCTATTCTCGAGGTATGGCCTACCAGAACAGATTGTCTCTGACAATGGAACACAGTTTTCTTCAGAGGAATTCTCCCAGTTTGCTAAGTCCAATGGGATAAAGCACATATTTACAGCACCATATCATCCATCATCAAATGGACTGGCAGAACGTTTTGTGCAAATTTTCAAACGAGCAATGAAAGCCGGAGAAACAGATGGTCTACCATTGAACCTACGATTATCGCAATTTCTCCTTACCTACCGTTCGACTCCACATGCCACTACAAATGTCTCGCCAAGTGAACTATTCCTAAACAGAAAAATTCGCATTCGCTTGGACCTACTGAAATCAAATCTCGAGAGTACTGTGGAAGCTAGCCAGTCACGGCAAAAGCACTATCATGACACACGATCAAAGGAAAGATGTTTTCAACCTGGCCAAACAGTGATGGTCAAAGAGTTTAACAAAGAAAATAAGTAGCTACTTGGCACAATTGAAAGCCAGTCTGGACCAGTGTCTTACACAATTCGACTTGAAAATGGAAGGCTTGTTCGAAAACATGTTGACCACCTACGCAAAGGACCGCTGAATCCTTCTAACTCAACCCCTTCCTCAGACACATTTCAAGAATTTGAATGCTTTCCAAGCACAACTACTGAAGAACCAGAAAACACTGAGCCAGAATCTAATCAAGATGCCGAAACTGAAGTCCGTCGATACCCTGGACAAGTACGACGACTTCCTGAACGATTTATGAACATTCGTATTTAGGAATGTGGTAAACAAATACCATATATAGACAATTTGAGCATGCTACAGCTGATGCTTAGTCATCAGTAACTGAATAGTATTAGTGTAAATAAGTAACACTTAGGCTAACCTTAGGATGTATGATCTTACTTATTACTTAGGATGTGTTATCTCATTTATTAGTTCTGTACATGTACTTATATGGATATTTATTAGCTTAGATTCTAGAACATTCTGTCTTAGGTTTTGTATAAATAGGCTAACAGTTGTAACCTGTATTCAGAGTTCTTTACTATTGAATCAAGTTCTTACTATCTTGAACGATATCACAGTTCACAATTCCTGTATTGCATNACACTTAAGCCCTGAGAACACTAGCATGCATGGAGTAAAAATAGCTAGGAGGCTGTTAGGTGCATGGCTACATAGAATAGCAATAACTATTAGGTACAAATTAATGGCTTGTTACTTTAACCAGTAGTCATTAAAACACATACTGTACTCAAAATTTAATTATGCCTCTCTAAACCTTACTCCCATCACTTCTGGATCCCTTGATCCCTCCACCCACTTTTTTTCTGTCTCCTAGATGTTTGGGTATTATTTACTAACATGATAAATGTTAGTTCTTGGTTACATTTTGAATAGAAAGTTGTGGCTATCTATGCTAAGGTGTAGAGGAAAGGCTTGATTTATAGTTGTTTGTATTACTCAGAAGCCATAAAGGTAGACGGCCTAATACGAAACTATAACTGTACCAAATTTGGTGAAATTTCAAGGTCACTTGTGAAATGCATGTTGCTGAATTGAAATAGGATATGAGTAATGACTCTACTAGTGATTTTGCTTATTTTGTTATTAAATTTGTCTTTTTCCTTTGCATGAACTATAATTAAAACTTAGAGGTACGTATCCTATAGTTGTGAGCAAACATGAACATACTAAAAGGCCTTGGTCAGAAGAGAGTGAGAGATATAGAGCCAGAAAGGAAGAGGCAACTGTTGAACAACATAAAGCCAGGCTTGCTCAATGGAGCACAAGAGAAAGACTCTCAGCAGCAAGTAATCAAGACACATGCAGCGGAGTAAACAATGTGAAACAAGACTGATGTGCCAGACAAAAAGAGTCCAGACAGAGTGAGAACTAATAACAAGGCAGAGTGAACAATCCCATATCATGCACATATGGAAGCCAACAAATCAGCTTAGCCACTAATGAGACGTACTACAGTGCAAGCTTATTGACAAGAAGATGCAGATGAGCATTACATAGGTACCAGATCAACGAATATGAATGTCAGGCTCAATGTTTTAATATAACTTGTGCAAATGTTGATCAATGTTGTCCTCTAATACTATATTGATGTAAGCCTTAAAGTATCACTAGACATTGTGGAGTGAACCCTTAAAACTCAAAACTTACTATAATATCACTGAATCCTGTTGAATGACCATTATAGCTACCAAGGTGACAAAACAAGTGCAAAAAAAAATTAGAAATGTAATGCCAAACATAGGAATGGCTAATTAAATCATGAAAGAAGTGAGCAAACAAGACGAAATGGTTGTCAGATTGAGGGAGTTCATTTCACTGTGTCACCTATGTTTATATCCCTACTGCATGGGCTCAATGACATTGTAGACACAGGAATGAACTCGCTCAATCTGCCAACCATTCAAGTCCTATCTTGTTTGCTCACTTCTTACGATTTGGCAATTCCTATGTTTGCATTACATTTCTAATGGCTTTTTTTGAAGAATTGTTTACAATATCAGTGGAACTTCATTTAGCTAGTCTTTAGCGTTAGCAGAGAACTTGCTGACAGTGCAGTCGTGCCTTTCAGACAGCTGAAACTCTGAAACTACAGTCTGAACATGATTTATATGTCCATTATAATTATTTGTGCTTGTTAACTTCCCTACTGAAGAACTGAACACAGAGAAAGACAGGATAGGACAGAACTTGGGGCACTGCATGCTGCAATAGATTCCAAATAACGCACACTTGAATATGGAAAGGGTGGTTAGGTTAGCTAGGTAATGAATAATGCATGATTTTCCGCCCAGCTAAAAATGAGGGTCTAGAAAAACTGGTGCACTTCTGGTGAAATTCTGGAATGCAACTTCGTCATTATTCACGTGCAGCCTGACCTCAAAACTTTATACGGATGAGTCTTACAGCATTTCACGACAAGTTTCAAATACAAAGCAACTCCTTTTTTGTGTCCAAGCAGGAGACTTTACAGTGAACAACAAGCCTTGAGAAAAGAGTATTATTATAGTCAGTAAATAATCTTCACTGAATAGATTAGGATAGAATAGATGCAATTTTCATATATAGCTCATGCCTTTGTCTTATATGTTCCATTCAGAGATGGAAGCGCTAGATGTCAATGGCACGTTTTGAGTTTCAACAGGTTTCAAAACACACACACACAAAAGTTCTGCAGACTGGTCAGTTTACAAGTAACAATTTTTTGCGACTTCCAAAATCAACGCAATGTCATGTGACATTTTAGTCACATGACTTCATGTAAGCAATCTGATCGGCTATGCCCAATTTTGAGCAGAGAACAAAGTGTGTGCTAGTTTTTCTAGACCCCCATTTTTCACTGGGCGGAAAAAGGCATGGTCTAGGACCTGACTATGGTCAAACATGCATGGATCTGATGGGATCAATTGAGGTGTTCTGGTCAATAAGAGGTAAAAATTTTTTTTCTAAAGTATTGAGAATCGCATTTAAATAATATTTGTTGTAAGTCTTCTGCACGTGCTGCACGGCAATTAAGTTTGCGGGAATTTGTTTATTTCAAGAAGAGGCCCAAGAGCTCAATGAAGACTGGCATTTTCTTCCTTTTTCACAAAGACGGTTAGCGTTTTTCACCCCTTTTACTATACTAAGTCTTATAAGCATTTTTTCTAGCAAAAATAATGTAGTACTTATGCAGTTTGTGTCAACAAGAAGTCACAGATAGCAATCAAGCTATTCAGTGTGAAGGTAACTGCATGTTCAAACTGCTTTCACTGCACTTGCGGTTTAAGGCTTCACTTTGACAATTATAAGAGGCTACATGGATGATTCTCACAAAAAGTACATACTGTGATCAAAGCCTACCAGCATTCAGATGCAAGCGTACTTCTCTTATACACATCTGACGCTGCCGACGAAGATAG
>CAXIPT010000027.1:0-115000 GCA_964030475.1 Tethya wilhelma
TTTGTAGCATTCAAAGTTACCTGGACAGATCGGACAGTATAAATCACAAGTAGGCTGAGAAACAGACCAAAACAAAGCTGTTTTTTTAAGAGAACCATTGAACGTTTAACCAATTATAGGTATCTGTATAGGCTTACTGATCTAAAATGGTGGTGCTGCCAGTGTAGTAAAATGCACACTCCTAAGGCAACCAACAGACAGTAGCCAGCACTGGGAAGATACAACACTCTCTCAGCTACCACAAATCCAACACTCAGAAAGAGATTGGAGGCAGGAAGAAAGGGGATGATGGCCATTGCTAATGCCATTGTCACCAGCCTGGTGATTCAAAAGGAGAGAGAGAAGAAATGGTTCAGCAGGTGTCCAAGTATCAATTGTGCAGAGATTATAATTGTCTCAACTACAAGCTTTGTACCTTTTCAAAGTCCCTGCTTCTCCTATCAAACAGTAAATTACTAGTGAGCCTAAGATCACCCAGAATGCCACCACAGCCAGGACTCTGCGGGTGTCAAACAATGACTCCACCAGTGAAACACACCCCATTGACCAATCAAAACACAGCCACCATGGGTTGAGCAACAACCAGGCATTCAAGGAGTAGAGGTAGTTGTAAGTTGTGATGGACTTGAACTATTGTTTTATTTGGTAGTTATTTCTTTGTTTGTGTGTAGTTCTAATAGCTTGTACTTTGATCCTATTTTGTGTTTAGGCTCTTTAGTATCAATTGTCATTTATTAGCATATGGTGTGTTAATAGGTTTTAGTCCTCATAGTCTTTGTGTTTATCTCTTTGTTAGAGCGAGCCCCCTAGGTGTTATTTCTTTGTGTCTAGTTGCTAAGGTAGTTACTATTTAAGGCTTGTGTGTTTTTGGTAGTTTTAGCTCTGTAATTCTGTAAACTCTGTTAAGAAAAGTGGAAAATCTTCAATTCAATTTCAATACGTTTCTTCAACTTGTAACTGAGAACTCGCTTACTATAGTATAGACAGGCAGTCTATCACATTTGGTGGCAGCGGTGAACAGTTGTAGTAGATGTCAACGACGAGATCAGGACTGGTATACAAACCAATGGAAGCTCAGCAGCACGCAGAGGAAACTCAGCAGCAGCTAGAGGAAACTCAGCAGCAGGCAGAGGACCACGGCGTTCACGGAGAACGAGTGGTAGAACAGAATGGCGAAGGAGACAGAGTTCATGTAGCAGATCATGAGGATCAGGAGCAGCAGTATGGTGGTGGCCAGCAGGGCGGTGACCACCTAGCTCAGATGCTACACTTGTTAATGGAGGAGCGTCGTCTTCGGGAGGAGGACCGACTGTGGGAACGGCGGAGGCTGTTAGAGGAGGCCGAGCGCCGAGACAGAGAGACGCGGGAGCAAATGAGCGTGCTCAAAACATTGGTGGAAGGACTGCAAAAGCAAGGGGAGGCTGCAGCAGTCAAGGCTGAGCGGGACAGAGATGTCAAGCTGACGAAGCTGACGGAGAATGATGACATTGAGGCTTATCTTACGACGTTCGAGCGGCTGATGACATCATACGACATCAAGAAAACCATGTGGGCACATAAACTGGCCCCTCAGCTCATCGGAAAAGCTCAGCAAGCGTATGCTGCATTAGGCATCGACGAGGCGGCAGATTACGACAAGCTGAAGAAGGCTATCCTAGTGCGGTATGATATTAACAGCGAAAGCTACAGAAGGCGTTTCCGGACAGCTTCCAGGAAGGAAGGGGAGACAAATCGAGAGTTACGAGTGAGACTCAGTGACATGTTGGAGAAATGGTTACAAGACTGCAAGACACTGGAGGCAGTACGTGACCAGGTATTGATGGAGCAGTTGGTTAACATGTTACCAACAGCAGTCAGTATTTTCGTGAAAGAAAGAAACCCGAAGAATAGTGACGAGGTTGCCCAATTGGCGGATGACTACTGGCAGGCAAGGAAACAAGGGGTGGAGTCTACATTGGCTGATGGTGAGAAGAGGCCACAGGGTGGCAAGACAACACAGAAGATTGGAGTGGGAAGCAATTGTGCTAAGTGCGAAAAGACAGGTCATTGGGCCAGGGAGTGCTGGCAGACATCTAAGCTGCAGGAGAAAGGCACACAGGAGAGATCACAGAGCGAGATGGAGAAGTCGTATCCAGTAGCTGAAAAGAAGGAGACAACTGGCACTGGAACTGGTCGTCCAAGGAAAGACTTGAAAGATATCAAGACTTAGTGCTTTCACTGCCATATGAAGGGGCACTATGCAGCCAATTGCCCCGAGCGGGGATTCTTGTGCATAGAGAGAAGGGTGGACCATGCAGGCAGACAGACGACTCGGAGAAAGCAGGTGGTGAACACGGCAGAGATGGAGAAAAACGGATTTGTGGAAGGACAGGAGGCGGCACGGATTCTACTGGACACTGGGTGTTCAAGGACGCTAGTTTGCAGGGATTTGGTTCCACAGGAGAGGATGTTGGAAGGTGAAGCAGTGGCTATTCGCTGTGCACACGGAGACACTGTCTTATACCCACTAGCACAAGTTGACGTGGAGGTTGACGGCCACAAGATGAGCATGGAAGCAGCAGTGTCAGACACACTACCAATGGCAGTTCTATTAGGTACAGATGTACCTCAGCTGGGAAAATTACAACAGGCTGACAATTTGCAGCAGGAGGTGGTAACGGATGTGCAGAAAGTGTGTGTGGCGACAGCAAAACAGCAGCATCAGGAGGAAGAAGCACAGCAGAAGAAGCAGGAGGCTTCGGGAGTAGAGCCGAAAACTCTGAATGAGTTACCTGATGGAGCGAGTGAGATGGTTGTCGAGGAGGAAGGTGATACTGACAGGTGAAGGTCGAGAAAGACCAAGGGCTACAAGGAGAGAGAAGAGAGAGCCACAATCACAATACCAACGGAAGCAAGCAAGAGAAGCACATGTTCTGGATCTACCTCAGGGAGAGTTTAAGAAACTGCAGCAGGAAGATACAACATTGGTGGCAGTATGGCAGGCAGCAGAGGGTAAACCATCAACAGCTGGAGTGGGGTTCTTTGAGAGAGATGGGCTGGTGTACAGACGGTGTGGATCCCCCCACGACAGGATGGCCAAGAGTTTGAGGTGGAACAGTTGGTGTTACCTGAAGTGTGCAGGAAGGAGGTGTTGAAGCTTGCTCATGACGTTCTGTTTGCTGGTCATCTTGGGAAGGAGAAGACAGCACAACGAATTTTGCAACAGTTTTATTGGCTTGTTTCTCTGCCAATCATTGCTGATCTGTTCAAACGAATAGCAATGGACATCATGGGACCAGCCATGCTGGAAACAGGTACATACTTGTAGTATGTGATTATGCTACCAGGTTCCTGGAGGCAATTCCCCTCAAGTCAGTGGACGCAGCACGAGTTGCAGAGGAACTGGTTACACTTTTTTCTCGGTATGGAGTGCCGGAGGAAATCCTCACCGATCAGGGGAGCAATTTTACTTCCCAGTTACTTGCCGAGGTATACATACACACCCGATACGAACAACACTCTATCATCCACAGACTGAGGGGCTAGTGGAACGTTTTAATCGGACACTCAAAAGCATGCTCAAGAAGGCAGCAACTCAGAAAGGCAAAGATTGGGACAGATTGTTGCCATTTCTACTGTTCGCCTACAGAGAAGTCCCAGAGGCGTCAACTGGATTCTCTCCCTTTGAGCTGTTGTTTGGAAGGAAGGTTAGGGGCCCACTAGACGTGTTACGTGAGACCTCAATTCAAAGCGAAGTGACGAAAGTGTGGTGTCATATGTCTTGTCAATCAGGGAACTGTTGGAGAAGATGGCAGATTTGGTGAAAGAGAATTTGGAGATATCCCAGAACCAGCAGAAGAGGTGGTATGACCAGAACGCAAGAGAAAGAGAGTTCAAGATTGGGGACCAGGTGTTGGTACTATTGCCGACTTCATCATCGAAGTTACTGGCAGAATGGCAGGGGCCATACAAAGTAGTGAGGAAGGTTGGAAAGGTCAATTATCTGGTTGATATGCATGATCAAAGGAGGAGGAAACGAACATTTCATGTCAACCTACTGAAGAAGTGGTATATGTTAGACCAGAGACAGTTAGTTTTGCCGCGGAGTTGGTGGAAGAGGATGACGTGGAAAAAGATATCCCGACATGGAAGACAGATGGGAGTGAAGAACAGGAATTCCAGTGTGGTGAGCAGCTAATAGAAGTACAGAAGCAGGAGTTGGAGAATGTCCTAAGTGGATTTGCGGATGTGTTCAAGGATACACCAGGATGTACAGCATTGGCTGAGCACCGGATTTCGACAAGAGAGGGTCATCCAGTTAGGTTGCCACCATACTGGTTGCCACATGCTTATCGGGAGGCAGTAAAGAAGGAGATAGATGCTATGTTGGAGCAGGTGTTGATCTCACCATCGTCAAGTGAATGGAGTTCACCCATTGTGTTGGTTTCAGTGGCGGATCTAGGATTTGAAATAGAAGGGTTCCAATCAATGCGCACGAAGCGCGCGGAAAATTTTAAGCTAAGCCACGCCCACTTCTGTTCGTAAAGCCCCGCCCCTTTAGCGTGCGGACAGCTAGATTTTGTCACAACAAGGCCTGAATGGAGAAAAAACTGCAAGAAAGAGTCAGAAACTATGTTATATTAAACCAAAGACTGCTATACAGTGAGATTTTGAGTTGCTTTTGGTATTTTTAAGTTGAAAGGGGGGGTTCCAGCTAGCACTTTTCCAGTCCCCACAGTTAATTATTATGCGAGGTCTCAGCTGAAAGAGGGGTTCCATGGAACCCTAGGAACCACCCTAAATCCGCCACTGGGTTTGGAAGAAGGATGGGACGTTGAGGTTGTGTGTTGATTACAGGAGGTTGAACAGTTTTTCACTGGTGGATGCATACCTAATGCCAATTAAGAGTAGATGATCTGATAGACTTGGTAAAGCGAAGTATATTACGACGCTTGATCTAACTCGGGCTTTTGTCACTCCTTTTGGGCTATATCATTTCAATGTGATGCCATTTGGGTTACAAGGAGCGCCATCCACATTTCAGAGGCTGATGGACAAGGTGATGGTTGGAATAGACGAGTTTGAAGCAGCATATCTTGACGATTTGATCGTTTACAGTGAGACTTGGGAGGAACATGTTAAGAAGATACTACAACAGCTTCGTGAGGCAGGATTGACAGCAAAGATTAGGAAATGTCAATTTGCGAAAAAGCATTGTCACTATCTGGGACATGTAGTCGGGGATGGATTGGTACGTCCAGAAGATGCAAAGGTTCAGGCGATTCGAGATTTTACAGTTCCTATGACGAAGAAGCAAGTTCGGACATTTTTGGGGTTGACCGGATACTACCGGCATTTATTCCTTTGTATGCTACAGTAGCAGCTCCTCTCATATATCTTACCAGAAAGATTGCTCCAAACAAAGTAATCTGGTCAGACAGGGCAGAGAAGTCATTTCGATCGAGAGTTGAAGAGGTTGTTGTGTTGTTCACCTGTGTTGAGGAGTCCAGCCCTTCGTACTACAGACTGATGCATCGGACAGGGGTATTGGTGCGGTCTTGAGTCAACGAGACGCAGACAGAAATGATCATCCGATAGCTTACTACAGCAAGAAGCTACTTCTGAGAGAAGAACGATACTCGACTGTAGAGAAGGAGTGCTTGGCTATCAAACAGGGAGTTATGGCGTTCCGTGTTTATTTGGAAGGGAGCAAGTTTCTCATTCAGACAGATCACCGTGCTTTGGTGTGGTTGGATCGATTGAAAGACAAGAATTCACGACTCACTCGTTGGAGTTTGGCTCTACAACCCTACATGTTTGATGTGGAGCATCGTGTGGGTTTGGCTAATGCTAATGCTGATGCCTTGTCTCGGGCCACGTCAAAGTGCCTTTGACGCAGGAGAAGGAGGGGGGAATGTGATGGACTTGAACTATTGCTTTATTTGGTAGTTATTTCTTTGTTTGTGTGTAGTTCTAATAGCTTGTACTTTGATCCTATTTTGTGTTTAGGCTCTTTAGTATCAATTGTCATTTATTAGCATATGGTGTGTTAATAGGTTTTAGTCCTCATAGTCTTTGTGTGTATCTCTTTGTTAGAGCGAGCCCCCTAGGTGTTACTTCTTTGTGTCTAGTTGCTAAGGTAGTTACTATTTAAGGCTTGTGTATTTTTGGTAGTGGAGCTCTGTAATTCTGTAAACTCTGTTAAGAAAAGTGGAAAATCTTCAATTCAATTTCAATACGTTTCTTCAACTCGTAACTGAGAACTCGCTTACTATAGTATAGACAGGCAGTCTATCACAGGGAGAGCCTGGGATCTCACGTCACGCACATGAACCCCAAATAAATGAGTGTGGGCGAAATTAACCACAATCCACGAGCTGATCTAGGTTATTTCCCTCGAGTTTAGCGGCAAAGAAGCAGAACTGGTACTTTTGTTAGTGCCCTACTGCAGCAGTCTAATTTTGCTTACTAGCTTCTATTTGGTATCTTCAATGTATCTTTATAGCTAGCAGCATGCTAGTAGTGCACTATTTAGAGTGAGATACGGTTCAACCAACTATAGTCATGCAAACAAAGATGCAAGTACATTCTATCATAATACTTACTAAAAAAATGTGTCTAGCTGTTATGTATGGTGACTCTTTTAGTCCAAAGATTTGGTATTTTGTTTCAGTATTACTAAAATTCTGAGTAGAACTGAACTGAACTAAAAATATGGCAACCTTANCGCGCGCCAAGGGTTAATTGACACAAAGTAGTAACACCTAGGAGGCTCGCTCTAATAAAGAGATAAAATACAATAAAAATACAATGACTATTAGGACTAAAACCAATCAACACACCATATGCTAATAAATGATAATTGATACTAAAGAGCCTACACACAAAATAAGCTGTTATAACTACACAAAATCAAAGAAATAACTACCAAATAAAGTAATAGTTCAAGTCCATCACATTCCCCCCTCCTTAATTCTCCTGCGTCAAAGGCACTTTGACGTGGCCTGAGACAAGGCATCAGCGTTAGCATTATCTAAACCCACACGATGCTCCACATCAAACATGTAGGGTTGTAGAGCCAAACTCCAATGAGTATGTCGTGAATTCTTGTCTTTCAATCGATCCAACCACACCAAAGCATAGTGATCTGTCTGAATGAGAAACTTGCTTCCTAAGCATGGAATGCCATAACCCTCTGTTTGATAGCCAAGCACTCGTTCTCTACAGTTGAGTATAGTTCTTCTCTCGGAAGTAGCTTCTTGCTGTAGTAAGCTATCGGATAATCATTTCTGTCTGCGTCTCGTTGACTCAATACTGCACCAATACCCCTGTCCAATGCATCAGTCTGTAGTACGTATGGCTGTTTGAAGTCTGGGCTCCTCAACACAGGTGAACGACACAACAACCTCTTCAACTCTCGATATGACTTCTGACCAGATGACTTTGTTCGGAGCAATCTTTCTGGTAAGATCCGTGAGAGGAGCTGCTACCGTAGCATACGAAGGAATAAAACACCGGTAGTATCCGGTCAACCCCAAAAATGTCCGAACTTGCTTCTTGGTTGTAGGAACTGTAATCGAATCGCCTGAATCTCTGGACGTACCAAACCATCCCCAACTACAAAGTGACAATGTTTTTTTCCCAAATTGACATTTCCTAATCTTTGCTGTCATGATCCTGCCTCACTGCAACATTTTCTCGATATGTTCAACATGTTCTTCCCAAGACTCACTTTAAACAATCAGATCATCAAGATATGCTGCTGCAATCTCCTCCATTCCAACTATGACCTTGTCCATCAGCCTCTGAAATATGGCTGGTGCTCCTTGTAATCCAAATAGCATCACATTGAAATGATATAGCCCAAAAGGAGTGACAAAAGCCGTTTTTGGTCTATCTTCCTCCGCTACTGGTACCTGCCAATATCCCCGAGTTAGTCGTAATATACTTTGCTTTACCAAGTCTGTCTATCAGATCATCTACACTTGGCATTGGGTATGCATCCACCAGTGAAAAACTGTTCAACCTCCTGTAATCAACGCACAACCTCAACGACCCATCCTTCTTCCGAACCAACACAATGGGTGAACTCCATTCGCTCGACGATGGTGAGATCAACCCCTGCTCCAACATAGCATCTATCTCTTTCTTTACTGTCTCCCGATAAGCATGTGGCATGGTGGCAACCTAACTGGATGACCCTCTCTTGTCGGAATCCGGTGCTCAGCCAATGCTGTACATCCTGTTGTATCTTTGAACACATCCACAAATCCACTCAGGATATTCTCCAACTCCTTCTTCTGCACTTCTGTTAGCTGCTCACCACACTGCATGGAATTCCTGTTCTTCACTCCCATCTACCTTCCATGTCAGAATATCTGTTTCCACGTCATCCTCTTCCACCAACTCCTCGGCAAAACCAACTGTCTCTGGTCTAGCATACCACTTCTTGACATGAAATGTTTGTTTCCTCCTCCTTCGATCATGCATATCAACCAGATAGTTGACTCTTCCAACCTTCTTCACTACTTTCTCGAACTCTCTCTTGCGTTCTGGTCATACCACCTCTTCTGCTGGCTCTGGGATATCTCCAAATTCTCTTTCATCAAATCTCCAACCGTTCCCTGATCGATAAGACATATGACACCACACTTTCATCACTTCGCTTTGAACTCTCCGCAACACGTCTAGTGGGCTCCTAACCAACAACAGTTCAAAGGGGGAGAATCCAGTCGACACCTGTGGGACTTCTCTGTAGGCGAACAGTAGAAATGGCAACAATCTGTCCCAATCTTTGCCTTCCTGAGTCGCTGCCTTCTTGAGCATGCTTTTGAGGGTCCGACTGAAACGTTCCACTAGCCCGTCCATCTGTGGATGATAGGGTGTTGTTCGTATTGCGTGTATATGCAGCATTCGATATACCTCAGCAAGCAACTGGGAAGTAAACCTGATCGGTGAGGATCTCTTCCGGCACTCTATCAAGAAAAAAGTGTAACCAGTTCCTCTACAACTCGTGCTGCGTCCACTGACTTAAGGGGAATTGCCTCCGAGAACCTGGTAGCATAATCACATACTACAAGTATGTACCTGTTTCCAGCATGGCTTCGTGGTAGTGGTCCCACGATGTCCATTGCTATTCGCTTGAATGGATCAGCGATGATTGGTAGAGAAACAAGAGGAGCTTCTTTGACTTGTACTGTGATGATTTCTGACACTCTTGACAACTCTTGCAGTGTTCTGCCACATCGAGAGTAGGCCAACAGAATCGCTGCAGAATTCATTGTGCTGTCTTCTCCTTCCCAAGATGACCAGCTAATGGAACGTCATGAGCCAGCTTCAACACTTCCTTCCTGCATACTTCAGGTAACACCAACTGTTCCACTTCAAACTCCTTGCCATCCTGTCGTGGGGGAATCCACCCTGTCTGTACACCAGCCCATCTCTCTCAAAGAACCCCACTCCAGCTGTTGATGGTTTACCCTCTGCTGCCTGCCATACTGCTACCAATGTTGTATCTTCCTGCTGCAGTTTCTTGAACTCTCCCTGAGGCAGATCAAGAACATGTGCTTCTCTGGCTTGGTTCTGTTGGTACTGCGATCGTGCCTCTCTCTTCTCTCTCCTTGTAGCCCTTGGTCTTTCTCAACCTTCACCAAACAGTTCATCATCAAGTTGTCTCATCCACTCACAATTTTCCTCTCCTGTACCAGTGTCAGTATCACCTTCCTCCTCGATAACCATCTCAATCTCTCCATCCGGTAACTCATCCAGGGTCTTCGGCTCTACTCCCGAAGCCTCCTAACTTCTGCTGTGTTTCTTCCTCCTGATGCTGCTGTTTTGCCATCGCCCTTGTCATTACACACGCTTCCTGCACATCCGTTACCACCTCCCGCTACAAATTGTCAGCCTGTAGTAATTTCCCCAGCTGAGGTACATCTATACCTAACAGAACTGCCATGGGTAGTGTGTCTGACACTGCTACTTCCACGCTCATCTTGTGGCCATCAACCTCCACATCAACTTGTGCTAGTGGGTATAAGACAATGTCTCCGTGTGCACAGCAAATTGCCACCGCTTCACCTTCCAACATCCTCTCCTGTGGAAACAAATCCCTGCGAACTAGCGTCCTTGTGTCCAGTAGAATCCATGCCGCCTCCTGTCCTTCCACAAATCCGGTTTTCTCCACCTCTGCCATGTTTACCACCTGCTTTCTCCAAGTTGTCTACCTGCCTGCATGGTCCACCTTTCTCTCAATGCACAAGAATCCTCGCTCGGGGCAATTGGCTGCATAGTGCCCCTTCATATGGCAGTGAAAGCACTTGATATCTTTCAAGTCTTTCCTTGGACAATCAGTTCCAGTACCAGTTGTCTCCTTCTTCTCAGCTACTGGATGCGACTTCTCCGTCTCGCTCTGTGATCTCTCCTGTGTGCCTCCTTTCTCCTGTGGCTTAGATGTCTGCCAGCACTCCCTGGCCCAATGACCTGTCTTTCCGCACTTAGCACACTTGCTTCCCGCTCCATTCTTCTGCATTGTCTTGCAACTCTGCAGCCTCTTCTCACCACCAGCCAATGTAGACTCCATGCCTTGTTTCCTTGCCTGCCAGTAGTCATCCAGTCAGTGGAGCGGCTTTGAATTTCGAGAGACAAACAAAGGAGCAACTTAAAACTTGGCTGCACGAGATAAGAGCAATATTTATGAACTGCACATGCGCACTTACAAAGTGAAGGTCTTGTATACAGGAGGGGCAGGGCATCAAGGGGCGTTGTCGATTAACTATGGCTNAAGTTCTGGATGGACCAACATTGAGGAGATGGAAATCATTAGTGAATGATCTCCAAGAGGTCCAACCAATCTCATTGCCACGGTGTTACTTCAGAGGAGTAAATGGGGAAGTGAAGTCGTGTCAACTGCAAGGATTCTGTGACAGTTCTGTCAAGGCATATGCCGCAGTTGTATATCTCGTCATTGAAACAGACACAGAGATTTACGGAAGATTCGTTGTGTCCAAGACACGTGTATCACCACTTCAGACACAAACTATCCCCAGGTTGGAGCTGTTATCAGCACTTCTCCTCGCTCGTCTGGTAGCAAGTACCATGGACAGTTTATCCCCTCAACTCTCCCTGACTCAACCAATGTGTTTCACAGACTCCAGAGTTGCATTGTTCTGGATTCGAGGTCTGAACAGAGAGTGGAAACCATTTGTGCAAAACAGGGTCAATGAGATCCGTAAGTTGACCACAGTCGAATCCTGGAACCATTGTCCTGGAAGAAACAATCCAGCGGATGTTGCAACTAGAGGAACGACACCTCTTGAGTTGTCTGTCAACATGTTATGGAGAACTGGTCCAGAATACTTGTACCTCAACAGTGAGGAAGATTCCAGTGAACAAGTTCAAGAGATACCAGAAGAGTGTCTTGCTGAACTGAAAGCTAGTGATCGAAAGCATGTACAAGCACACAGCTTGATGACGTCCAAACCTACAGGAATAGGACAGATCATGCAATGTGAAAATTACAGCTCACTATCACGACTACTGAAAGTAACAGCCTATGTTCTCAAGTTCGTAAGATCACTAAAAAGAGCAATACAATCTGGTACTACAGACAACAAAGAGTCTGAGAACTCAATAGTGAGTTCAAGAGACGTTGCTGAAGCTGAGCAATTGTGGATCGTCGAATCACAATCTTCGCTCCTACAAAACCATCACTTTGATACTTGGAAAAGACAATTCAATCTATTTCTTGATGACTCCAATGTGTGGAGATGTGGAGGAAGGCTCTCAAACGCCAGCCAACTTACCTTATTCTTCCAAACATCCCATAATGCTGAGCAAAGATCACCCCCTCACAAGGTTGATAGTAAGAGACGCTCACGAAAGAGTACATCATAATGGAGTCAAGGAAACTCTAACACAGATCAGATCAAAGTATTGGATTGTGAAAGGAAGGAGCCTTGTGAAGATGCTGACAGGACGCTGTGTTTTGTGCAGACGCCTAGAAGGGAGGCCATTCAGCACACCACTTCCACCGCCTCTACCCGACTTTCGCATTAAAGAAGCACCTGCCTTCACTAACACAGCCATCGACTTCGCTGGTCCGCTCTACATCAAGACCCATGGTGTAACTAAAACCACAAAGGTATGGATTTGCTTATACACATGTTGTATTACACGTGCAATCCACCTTGATGTAGTTCCAGACATGTCAGCAACCACATTCATTCGATCCCTCAAGAGATTCTGCGCCAGGAGAGGCTTGCCGCAAAAGTTTCTCTCAGACAACGGAAAGACCTTTAAGGCAGCGGCAAGAATAATTCAAAGCATCGTGACTCATCCTGATGTCATCAACCACCTCACCAAAGTAAAGGTAGAATGGACGTTCAACCTTGAGAGAGCACCCTGGTGGGGAGGAGTTTTTGAGAGGATGGTCAAGTCCGTCAAACGATGCTTAAGGAAGATGATTGGTCAAGCAAGATTCACCCATGACGAGCTGTTGACTGCAGTGGTTGAGGTGGAAGCCATCGTCAACTCACGCCCACTCTCATACGTGTCTGCAGACGATATAGAAGAACCATTAACACCCTCACATTTGATCTCCAGACGTCGACTTCTCAGCCTACCCGACAATCTCTGCCACATGCAGAAGATAGATGATGAAGACTTTGAGCTTACTCCAGACCATCTAAACAAGAGGTTAAAGCATCTCAACAATGTTCTGAATCACTTCTGGGAAAGATGGAAGTACGAGTACCTCTTAGAGTTACGAGAAGCCCATCGCTTTAGCCGAGGAAGTTCTGTAACAACACCAGTCCAGGTGGGAGATATCGTCGTAGTACACGACCAAGGACAACCTCGCAGCTTCTGGAAACTAGCAAAGATCAAACAATTGATCACAGGCAAGGATGGACAAGTGAGAGGAGCCATACTCAGAGTTCCTGCAAAGGACGGTAAAACTACAACTCTACAACGTCCTCTTCAGTTACTTTACCCACTTGAGATCGACTCCAACAAGTCTCACAGTCTACCAGAGGCTAATCCTAAAACAGAGGCCCAAGTCAACCAGATTGA
The DNA here is from genome assembly GCA_964030475.1 of Tethya wilhelma. Lineage (NCBI taxonomy): Eukaryota > Metazoa > Porifera > Demospongiae > Tethyida > Tethyidae > Tethya > Tethya wilhelma. The sequence goes on from CAXIPT010000027.1 coordinate 13,048, forward strand.
TGAAGAAAGAGAAGATCCAACCCCTAGACGATCATCCCGAGTTGCAGCCATTAAAGCAAGAGATTGTATCAAGGCTTGCACACAGGAGTTAAACTACCAAGCATCCGTTGACCACCTTGTGGCCAACGCGGGGGAGGATGTTGGAGACTAGACTGAACAATAACTCTATATCTGTTGATTAATGTTTTATTGTCACCATTGTGTTTGTGCCCACCCAGATGGTACAACCAGTTGTACTTATATCTATTGTTGTATTTGTACGATTTCATGTCTCAGTATAAAAAGACTGCCAACTTAGGCAGCCTCAGTCTCAGATTGTTACAGAATGAAATTATGTCAGTCAAAGTTTTGAACTTGAATGCTTGAACGAGCTACGTCTTGCAGATAGCTGTAGATCGCAGTATCAGTAGACCGACTTCGAATTTATTACACTAGCTATAGTGTGCCAAGGCTTGTTGCACCATCAGTGCCTTCATTCAATTGTTAATCTGGTAAAAGTTTAGAAAAATTTAATCATAACAAATGGATATCGTTTGAATGCTCGCATTGCACTGAATACATAGGTGCAAGTCCCAATTCCATATCACCTTCCTATACTCTAATATACTCAAGGTGCATTTAGGTGTTTTTCCCTGTAACGACTACATACTTTTTACTATTGTCAGAAAAGGGTTTATTTGAGAATAAAAATGGTGGTGGTTAGGCCCACATACAAATTACAACTCATGAATATTATTATTAACCACTACATCCTATATGAATATCATTATCAGACCACGTTAAAATTCACGCGTGTGTAGGGCTTTATTTAGAGCTTAAAATGGTATTTGAAGCAAAGCAGTCAAAGTCAGGAAAATCCATTGTGAAAGGACTAATGGGGGCATGAGACAAGTCTTAGAAACTGGAAGATTTATGAGGTACAGTCACTTTAGAATGTAAATAAACATAATTTAAGGATGAGGGCTTTAAGTATTCACATCAGTGCTAGTGGCTCACGAATGCCACCAGAATTGTATCTCGAACAAGCGAGTTCAGGAAAGAAGGGGATCAAAATAAAAAGATTGAAGCTTAGTAAGCTGTTCTTCCCACCATTTCCGGTTTCTAAAAACTCGCTCAATATGAATTTCTGTGTTTGTTCTCAGTACGAAGTCACACCATTCTCTGTTGTCACAGTACATTTGACATTGTAGTTGGTAGTAATAATCGTGTCGGTGTTTCAACTTGGAGTCATATTTACTGTAAGCTTCTAAGCAAAAGTTCGAAGTCTTGCAGGCCTCAGCTAGTGTCATATCCCTCACAGAGTATGGATTCTTGTACTCAGCTAGACCCTTTGAGTGAGGAGTAGTACTTGGGTCCGTCACTCTGTTATCAGGAGATGCAGCTAGCCACGGATTGTCTAATAGAGATCCACTTTGTTCAACAGTTAGATTCGCGTGTCCACTGAAATGTTGCTTAGATATGTATTCTCTACGAGCCACAGACTCCATTTCTGTTCCATATTGTGTAGCCACGTTTCCTCTAAATCTAGTGATTCAACCTTCTTTGATTGTTTAGATCTCTACAGCATTTTGCATATACCTCCAGCCATAGATGCAGTTATTCGTTTCTTTCTGTTCTCCACAGATCACTATACCCTTGCTCTCTTGTGTCTCTCTCTATATCTAGTGCTTCTTCGCTGTTTACTACCACCTTTGTATGATAGAAACTGTTTAAGTTCACCAAGATGGTCTGCTGTGATGTCTTCCACAACATCATCTGGTGAGCTTCCATTGTCATGGCAGCTGTAAGCTTTACGTGCTGTGACTGAGTTGTCAAGCTTGGAGTATTTATTCTTTCTTCGTCTTTCTTTGGCATCTGGTGTTCTCTTTTTTTACGATCTTTCTCTGCTTTTACTGTACTCGACTCCATCACGTTATTGTACACTGTGTTAGTGTCAGTACAGGTCATCTCGTTCCATACTTCTGGGCCCCACATTTTCCCAAGGTTTTGTTGTAGACCAGCACCCATACAGCGATGTTCCCATGAGCCACTTTGTGAACGATTGATGACCTTGCCTCTGTCAAACTTGCTTCGTATATGCATCCAGGCCTCACCTGCATTTGTTGTAAAATTACCGATAAGCTGAGGTTCTTTTCAAACAAGTCTACTAACGATAACTTGTATATCATGCAACAGCTTTTCGTGTGTTTTGGTAGGCTTTGCTTATCCTTGACGCACATCTCTTTCTACTTCCGAGCTTTCTGCCAATGTGTCCTCCCAGAGTAGTTGTTCTTGGTGAGCAGTACCTAATTGGTATAAATGACACACAAACTTGTTTATTAACTAGTTTGAGAACATGTTTGTATACATGTATGTATTCACTAAGGGCAGACAGGGCCTGAAATTATGTTTGTTGCAAGTGGTACCGTATAGTGGGAAATTTTCATGGATTGCGTCTCAACATTACGTGACGACCACATACCTTACAAATTTCGTGGGGGAAAATTTTAGCAGAAAGCTGCCAAACCATAAAAATTTTCCCCCACAAAAATTTCCCGCCATGCGGTATTACCAAGCATAATAATTTATTGATTAATGCAATTTCACTTTTATTTATGTTTAGGTATTTCAATCTCATCGCCATCATCTCCAGCATCACAGACATTTGGTATTTCTCTATATTCATCATCTTGAGATTTTTGAAGCTTTGCAGTACAAAAATCAGTACTACATTTATTATGGTAGCCAAAGCAATGGAATGGACCACTTTTAAGATCTTCTACTAAGTTTCACTGCCTTCTTCTTGTCATTCTCTTTGCTATGCATTTTTATTGCACATCTGGCAGCACTAGTGAGACGCTTCCTCATTTTTTCTGTTCACCCTACTTTAGAAGGATTTTCACTGGCCAACTTCTCAAGACTACTTTGATAACACTTGCAAGCATGATTAGCACACTCAGCCTTCTTGATGTCACGTCCCCACTCAAAAAACACCTTGAAGCAATGTAGGGTATACCGAGCTGTCACCATCACCAATGAATCTCATATATAGTACACCATGTGTTGATTCAGCTTTCTGAAATCCTTCCAAGATTATGTCCGTCTCCATTTCTGATGATGACTCATTCCAATTTTGATAACAGCAATGTTTGTCTTGTGGAATACCAAGTGCACAGGCAGTACAATACTTGTTTCGTACTCCAATATGTAAGATTTTTCCTGTTGCTTGCCCAATTATGATACCTATACCAGATTTGGCATTGTAAGAATGGCGATGTGATCTCTTTGACCATCCTCCATCAACAATAATGGTGATTGATGGGACACCATGGTGTAAGTCCCCTCGTTCAATTGCTAACAGTTTCTCCTTCTTCCCTGCTTTGAGCATTGCTCAAGCTTCTTCCTCCAATGTCTGTTTCAGTCTTTGTGAAAGTGTTCTTGCTCATCGTGGGAACACCAAGTACACTCATGGATTCTTGAAGGCTGCTATATCCTCCACCACTTGTCATCTGACCCTATCAAGTGGCATTCCCATCTTTGATATCCATTTGGACCATGAACTTTTGGTGAGGTCTTAAATCGTATTGTATCGCCACATCTTGGACATCGACTAGAGATAATGGAAGCTAATCCATATCTCTCATTTCTCGCATCAGAACTATCTTGCTACCACATTTTCCTGCATGCTGTGTCAGCTGATTGACATACTGTTCAAGATTTTTCATATTGACAATTAATTTTGTGATCCAGCAATCGATATATGTTCACATAATGAACATTGAGGATGAGCGGATTGAAACTGAGGTGGTGGGAGTTGAGTGGTTTGAGGTTGAGGCTGCTGAGGCAAACGCTGAAGTGGCGTTTGCGTGAACGTATGCAGCATCTGTTCCTGTTTCAGTGGAGGATATCTTCGAAGAAACAAATGTCTTTTATGGGTCCGGTTCATTTTCTTGTTCTTCTTATTAGCCGTCTCTCTCTTGTTGATGTTGCAAAATCAGATGACACAGAGTTGCTTTTATTTTAAAACCTATACACACTTCCATGGAAACAATAAACAGTGCATATACTAGGTAGGACCTATTCAGTGTTCTATAGACTGAATTAATGTAATTAGTAGACTTAGTTAATCTAACAACATTGACCTTTTCTAGAGCTTTCTCTAGTTGCTACTACTATAATTATTATGTGACCACGTGTTGACCTTTTGTAAGTTCTACGTTTTTCTTACTTGTAAGTCACTTGGTATTATTGTTGATGTGGACAGCCCAGACAGCACTTGTCTGAGCATAGGCCACCAGTTTTAGTGAACTACGGATATAGAGACAGTGAGTAAGCGCAAGTGTCAGAGTTAGTGGTAACTGTGAGAGTCTAGCTAGCTGTACTAAGTGTGGCACAGTGTAGGAGTGTCACTGTGGAACTTTGTGAGTCAGCTAGTCTAGGACTGTGATAGTGAACGCTGATGTCAGCATGGACGCTGACACAAAGTGGAGCATTGACAAATTGGATCACATGAAAGTTCCAATTGAAACATGCATTACTGGCTAAAGGCCTGTGGAAGTATGTAGACAGTTCGGCCGTACTTGCCGACGGTGCATCTGCTGATGTGCGAGCCAAACATCAAAGTGAGTCACAAAAGGCTTTTTCCATCATTGTAATGTCAGTTGGTACAACTCAACTGTACCTCATTACCTCGTGTGAAAGACTAAAGGAGGCTTGGAACACCTTGAAGAATCACTTTGAGAGAGAATCTTTGGCGAACAAACCTTTTCTCAAAAAAGGTATTTTCGTAAGGAGATGCTAGAAGGAACTAAGCATCTTAAAGAGATGGAGGAACTGACGGACAAGCTGAGGTCTATTGGGGCTCCCATCTCTGAAGAGGACCAAGTGGTCACTCTACTTGGCAGTCTGCCTCCATCATACTCCACTCTAGTTATGACACTTGAAGCACGAGTGGAGGTAGATTTTGTTCAACAGCAGCTCATAAATCATGAACGAAAGACTCAAGAAACATGATCTGAATCTTCAAGTGACTGTGACTCAGCATAGTGGGAAATTTCCAGAAACGAAGGTCTGTAATGAAGTGGGACATATTCAATGTTTTTGCTCAAAAAGAAAGGTGAAACCACAGAAGTAACTGAAGATGATCTTTCTGATAGCGATGGTGAGGGGGCATTTCCAGTATCGAATAAAGTACCTGTCAACAAATGGCTGGTTGACTCGGGTGCCTCAAGCCACATGACATCTATCAGGAGTTACTTCATGGAGTACTGTTCATCTGAAAAGGTCGGTCTGGGAGACAGGAGAGTTGTAGAGGCAGTGGGAGTTGGTAAGGTGAAACTCAATATGATGTTCAAAGTTAGTGAGAGCATAGGCTCCAATTTTTTCCAAAAGCTTTCCGGGACCCAACGACAAAGCGGAAGCCACCCCCACAATTTTTGATAAACACGCCCAAAAATTAGCTTGAATAAAATTTATTACTACGTAGCTACATACAAGCGCATGGACTGAAGCCATTTTTTAGACCCCTCCAATGCTAAAACAGCTTTTATATATATAAGCAACCACAGTTTGTAGCTTGTACAAGTCAAAGGTTAGCTTATTTTGTGATGCATTTGATCAATTCTGATACTACAGAGTTACTAGTTGAATCAGAAGTTGATCAGTGTGTTGAAAGTGAACAGACTACTGAGGAACCACTATGAATATTACAAAGAGTTGTTCATCCTCCAAGCTACTTTGGCTACGATTCTGCTGATTGTGTCTGTTATGTGTATGAGATATCAGAGCCTAACACACTTTCAGAAGCTCTCAATTCTCTATCTCATTGATAATGAAACACGGTGGCCAAAGGATATTCGCAACAGTATGGTATTGACTTTGAACAAACCTTCTCACCCGTTGTGAGATATGCTTCAATTGGAACACTTTTACCTCATGCTATACATCAGGATATGGTAGTACATCAGATGGATGTAGTTACGGCTTTCCTCAATGGGAAGCTTGATGAAGAAATATATATGTACCAACCAGAGGGATACCAAGTCTCAGGAAAGGAGGGGTATGTCTGTCCACTCTTTATGGGCACTTTCAGAAGCTCTCAATTCTCTATCTCAAGCACCTAGGTGCTGGAATCGAGCACTCACTGATTTCATGTACGAAGCTGAATCAATGCAGACCCATGTGTATTGTCCTTCACAATGACCATACTACAATCATTGCCGTGTATGTTGACGACCTAATCCTTATGACAGATGTCACAGAAGAAATGTTAGAAATCAAGAGAGTTAAGGTTCAAAATGAAGGACATGGGCCAGCTCCATTATTGTCTAGGAGTGAATGTGGTATTTCGATAGAACTGTGTGTTGCTATATACATCAGAAGCAATATATATCACGTATGCTTAAGAAATTTGGTCTAACTGATGTCAAGACTGTGTCAACTCCTGCTGATCATGTCAAGTTGGTAAGGGATGATGGTACAAGCAAACCTACGTATGAGTCAATGGTGGGGAGTCTGCTTTATACTGCAATAGCCACTCGTCCAGGCATCTCTCAAGCAGTGGGAGGAGTAGTATCCGAATTCTGTTCCAGTCCTTCCGAAGCCCACAAGACAGCCTAAAGGAGGATCTTTCGCTACCTGAAGAAAACATCCGATCTAGGTCTGAAGTATTGTAAGGATGAACAAGTTGTGGGCTATTCTGATGCAGATTGGGCAGGGGATCTGGATGGCAGACGCTCAACCACAGGGAACTTCTTTATACTTGCAGAAGGAGCAATCAGTTGGTTGAGCAAAAGACAGGCAATCGTTACCTCTGAAGCCGAGTACGTGGCATTATGTTCTGCAGCACAAGAAGCTGCGTGGCATCAGAAATTACTTGCTGATGTTCAGGTTCCCCTGAGATCTATTACCATCATGGAAGACAATCAGGGAGTTATTGCTCTTGCAATTGCCCGTACTCACATGAAACACATTGACATTCGATTTCACTTTATTCGTCAAGCCCAAGAAGAAGGCATTGTTGATACAGTCTATTGTCCTACATCCGAGATGGTGGCTGATATGCTCACCTAGCCTATTCCTCATGATCGATTTGAAAGACTTCGTGATATGATGGGTGTGTCACCAATTCTGGACTAACTCTACTAATTAAGTGGGAGTGTTCCAATTATAGTATAGACTGACTTATTGTAATAAGCTGTTAATAGTTATGTAACAACATTGACCATTTCTAGAGCCTTCTCTAGCTGCTACTACTATATTATGTGACCACTTGTTGACCTTTTGTAAGTTGTACGTTTTTCTCACTTGTAAGTCACTTGGTTGATGTGGACATGAATAACAATCCGGCCAAAGTTTAGCAAACAATAACAAAATGGATACCGTATAGCGGAAAATTTTCGTGGGGGAAAATTTTTGCGAATTTCGCGGTTTGGCAGCTTTCCGCGAAAATTTTCCCCCACGAAATTTGTAAGGTATGTGGTCGTCACGACGCAATCCACTAAAATTTTCCCCGCGAATTTCTATTCAAGATGAAAATGCAAAAATTTTCCCCCACAAAAATTTCCCGCTATACGGTATTGTCAGAATACTCTCATCACACTAGATATAATGGTGTATGTCCAACTTTCATATGACCTTGTTACACTCTAATATACTCAAGGTGCTTTTAAGTGTTTTTTTCTGTACAAACTACATACTTTGACCATTGCCAGCATAGGGTTTATAGTTTGAAGATGGAAGTTTTACCATTGTATGCAGCATGAAATGAGCTTTCTAGTGATATAAGAGATGTGTCATTTTAGACAAAAATAGATAATGCATAGTTAGTTAAATTCAGAATAATGCAGTAGCGCATATTCCCACTGGAATTGTGATGATAACCCTACTGAAACAGTGCTTATCATGGGTGGGACCTAATCAGGCCAAACTTTAGAAAATCATAACAAATGAATATCATTTCAAAGCTTGCATCTTACTGAATACAATGGTGCTGGTCCCAATTCTTTCTGACCTTCCTACACTCTAATATACTCAAGGTGCTTTTAGTTGTTTTTTTCTTTACTGACTACATACTTTTGACCATTGCCAGGGTTTATTGTTTTAAAATGTAAATTTTAGCATTGTATTCATGAAATGAACGTTCAATTGATATATAATTTATCCTATTTTGAATAAAAACAGATAATACAGAATTGGTTTTATTCAGAACCCAATACAATTCCATGGGAAACATTAAGAGTGCATATATTGGGTAGGACCTAATCAGACCAAAGTTTAGTAAATACTAACAAAATGGATATTGTTAGAACGCTCTCATCTGAATACAATTGTGCAAGTCCCAATTCCATATGACCTTCCTACACTCTAATTAATCTCACGTGTCAGACCCCCAGCGGAAAATGGGGGTCTGGTCACCATTGCACACAGGAATTGTAACCAACATCAGACACTGGTGCTGCCAATCAGATTCGTTGATTGCAATGACATCACGTTGGAAGTAAATTTCGCCCACATTTCCTATTCTGCTCTGACTGTGCTGATCAGCAGAGTAAATAAATACAGGCTGCCACTCGATCTGTAAGCTAGTTAGTTATTATTTTGGTGTGCATCAACGTATTGTAATATTGTATTAATTTGTATACATGATAGCTATTATCATACGTACGGTAGTACGTATAGTAGGAATGGGCCGACTGTCCCATTGACACAATACAAAATGTTCATGCTTGTAAACTTTCAGGGAAAGAAAGCTAAGCCTTCAAATGCATTTAATAGCTTCCCCCAGACAGTTTGCTTACTGTATTAACCAAGAAAACAGGCAGAAAGTCTCTGGAGCACTCTGGAGAGAGCGCTGGTGAGAAGCCACAAGAGTGCAATTTTGTTCTCCTTCCTTCCTTCCTTCCTTCCTAACTGACTTACTTGAACGCGATTTCCAGACAAACAAAAGGCATTGAGCCAACTTTGACCATATAGTGGGACTTCATTTCATGCACAGTACGTCCTTTTCGACTTGTTTGCTGGCGAAAAGGCAGCAAACAAAATTTAGGCAGCTTTGAAACTCTCGATATAAAATACTGTACTTTTTATTTAGCCTATTGACATAGGTAAAGGTCGTCAATAGACCACGTGGTTGCATGCATATAATGTGCATGCGCATCAAATGCACATTTGTGCTGCCTTTTGTAGAGACTGACTAGTCTCTGCTGCTGTATGATTCTTTCCATGCAATTGAGCACCTTAGTGTTTAAAAAAGTGAATAAACAAGTTGAATGGGCAGTGCGGTAAAAAGCAATGAAACAAGGCAAGTCTCTGAATTTCGGCACATGACTACTTCATTTTTTGTACCCAACTCTCATACGCTACTGTGTACCTACACTCTACATGCTTGTTACTTTATCTAAATTAATCAAGTGATTGCTTGCATTGACTCATGAGCCAAATGGCTGACAATGCATGATTATCATTGAATGATGGAATTCAAACTTGCAATTGACTCATGAAAATGAAGTAGTCATGTGCCGAAATTCAGAGACTTGCCTTGTTTCATTGCTTTTTACCGCACTGCCCATTCCTACACTTCTCATTTTTATAAAATTTTTAAACATGTAGCTGAACTCCTTTGGGTAGTACCGTACATTGGAAGTTTTGCCATTGTATTCAGCATGAAATAAGCTTTCAAATTATTGGGGCGAGCCGGAGTGAGCCCCACACTAGTGTGTTCAACAGTGAAATTTTCTATATGCAATGGTCAAGAGTATGTAGTTGGTATAGAAAAAACCACTTAAAAGCAGCTTGAGTATACAAGAGTGTAGGAAGGTTATATCGTATTGAAATTTGCACTATTGCATTCAGTGCAATGATAGCATTCTATTTTGTTATGATTTGCTAAACTTTGGCCTGATTAGGTCCTACCCAGTATAATATATATTTGTCTGGCGTAAACATTTTCATTTTGTATACATTTTCAAGTACACTTTAATTAGGGTGTCCAAGCTCAAATTTCAATAGTAGCTAATTGAAGTCATTGCTAGTTATTTGTGTAGACCTACTATAGGTCAACTGAAAAATATATATGGTTTGATGTAATCATTGCATTGTTTTCCTTCGTGAGGCATTTCAATAAAGCACAAATTTGCAAAATAATGGTCGCGTGACTAAAATACAGTACGTGTATGTACGCATGCACGTACACCGTGTGCTATTGCCGCATTTGTCACAAGCAGTAAGAATCTTGCAAACACTCATAAAAAGATAGCATAGTCCTAGAACATTGCTTACAACCAGGCCTCCCCAAATTTGCTATTGTAGTGGACCTAGTATGGCATTTTGGTCACGTGACCATCATTTTGTGAATTTGTGTTTTTTGTGAAATGCCTCACGAAGGAAAACAATGCGTGATTGCATCAAACCAGATATATTTTTCAGTTGACCTATAGTAGGTCTAGACAAACAATTAGCAATGACTTCAATTTGCTACAATTGAAATTTGAGCTTGGACACCCTACTTTTGTTCATTGGTTAGATAAAAATAGATGACACAGAGTTGCTTTTATTTTAAACCCCTATACACACTTCCATGGAAAACAATCAACAGTGCAGATACTAGGTAGGATCTAATCAGGCCAAAGTTTAGCAAACCATGACAAAACGGATATTTTTAGAATGCTATCATTGCATTGAATACAATGGTGCAAATCCCAATTCTATACTAACTACATACTTTTTACCATTGCCAATAAAGGGTTTATTGTTAAAAATGGAAGTTTTGCCATTGTATTCAGCATGAAATGAGCCTTAAAATTATATATAATTTATCCTGTTATAGAGACAAACAGATGACACAGAGTTGCTTTTATTTTTAACACCTATGCACACTTCCATGGAAAACAATCAACAGTGCATACACTAAGTAGGATCTAATCAGGCCACTGAATACAATGGTGCAAGTCCTCATGAACTTGCTACACCATAATATACTCAAGGTGCTTTTAGGTGTTTTTTTTCTGTACCAACTACATACTTTGACCATTGCCAGCAAGGGGTTTATACCGTATAGCGGGAAATTTTCGTATGGTGGAAATTTTTTTTGTATTTTTCATATGCTGTTCAGATATATGAAAATTAAAACTGAAAATTTTAAAAATGAAAATTAAAAATCTATGAAAAATTTTTATGACGAGTTTATACGAAATTTTGCACCAACGAAAATTTCCTGCTATACGATAGTTTAAAGATGGAAGTTTTACCATTATATTCAGCATGAAATGAGCTTTCTAATGATTTGTCATTTTGGATAAAAATAGATAATGCATAGTTATTTATATTCAGAACTATGAAGTATAGTGCATATATCCACTTGAAATGATGATAACCCTACTGAAACAGTGCTTATTATGGTTTGGTCCTAATCAGGCCAAAGTTTAGCAAATCATAACAAGTGGATATNAGTTTCAAGTCAATTTTCCAAGATTATATTAGGCAAGAAAAATCTTGCAAATTCTTGGCAAGATTATGACAAGAAAAACCAAGAATGTCAGAAAGAAAAATCTTGCAAATTCTTGGCTAGATTATTACAATAAAAAACATTAATGTCACTACCTTGTGTTCAAGGAGCCAGATCTCTTCAAACAGGATAAAATGAACAAAGTAATTAAGCCTTGGCGCGTGCGTAGCACGTGCAGAGGATTACGGTAGTCGTTTTGTCTGTCTGTCTGTCTGTCTGTCTGTCTGTCTGTCTGTTCCATCAAAATCTCAAGAAAGGCAGCTCTAGCGACAAAATCGATGGTACTTACGTTCATAACTCTGAATGATCTTGTAAACATTTTTTTGCTGTCCAAAACACTGTAGTTGCTGAGATTTGAGGCTTTTGTGCTTCTTTTAGCGCTTAGCTTCGAGGCCACACCTACTGATTTGGTGTGCGTTATCTAGAATTTTTGTGGAATGGAAGCACAGAGATTCATTCATAGCTACTGTTACTGTTAGTCAGTGTTGTTTGGCAAGACAGGCAGGAGTTGGCCTGCTTTCTATGTAAGCATATATATATATATAGGGCATGCATACATTTTTACATAATTGTAGCCTGTGAGCTAATGCATCAGTAGTTCAAACTTGTTTATGTAGTTTAGGCTTTGCTCAGGTGAGCCGCATTCCAATACATGTATAATCATAGCAAAGCTCACCTGGTTCATCATCTGTGACATTTGCTGCTTCACCACAGTTAGCTATGTGGCTAACCTGGGCCATATGTATAAGCGTATAGTGACTGGACAACTCAGCCTCTTTCAGGCTGGCCTACATGGCATGCCTGGGCCTAAAGGTGAATACATTCTTTTACAGAATGTATGCATGTAACTGTGCTAGCTAGTTGAGTGTGCCGAGGCTTATGCACCATCGGTGCCTTCATTAAGGCCACTCATAATCACTTTGTTGTTTCCCGTCCAACGCCCGCATGAAATTTTTGGGGGCAAAATTTTTACCATTATTCTATTAAACCGAAAAAATTCAATATTTCTTTAGCGACGCATGCGCGGTAGTAGTTTGGCTCCTTTTTTTGTGTGTGCATGTGATGGCTACATGGCTACTCCTGTGAATGTGTCAATTTTCAACTCAAGCTGCACAAAGACTCTAGTTCCCTGGAGTGTTCACTGTCTAGAAGACGAAAGGATCACACTAAGTGGATGTTTTGAGGTGGTGGTAGCTAGGTATCAATTCAGGACCATCTAAGGGATCACTTTCTAGAAGAAGCACGCGTTGGGACTTCAAAAGACTCTTTAGATGCTGTGAGTGATACAGGTATGTTGGAGAGACGAGAGAATGCTATACCTATGATATTAACACGGTCTCACAATTGGGCTGTGCATGTGTTGGGTTGACATGACTATATATAAAAATTCAGGTATCAACTTGAAGATCTTAGTTGCTTCATTTGGCAAGTATTTGAAGTACTATGTGGGGAAAGATTGTACTCAACCACCTACCTCTAGTCTGCCCAATGCATTCCATGTGTTGATGACCTCTCAACTTCCCTCAATGTGAAGACTGCAACAAACCGATAATGAAGAGAAAGAAGTCTAAAAATTAACAATTTTTGTTTACTAGACATTGCTATCTAACTGTGTCTGTGTAGTTTTTTTTAGTTTTCAATGAATTTCCTGTTTGTGGTCAACTTTGTATGACATCACTTCCATAATGGAATAATGAATAATGAATAATATTAACCGCCCGCCCGCTTGAGCTGAATCACTAGAACTGGACGGGAAACAACAAAGCTATTAACAGTGGCCTAATAAAGGCATCACAAGCAATGTTTTAGCTACCTAGTGCTTCAAAAAAAGAGCTGTAGATCTCAACTAGCAATGTATACTGATCTATAATCACGTCTCGTCAGAAGTAGTCATGTGCCGAAATTCAGAGACTTGCCTTGTTACCTGGCTTTTTACAGCACTGCCCATTCCTACACTTCTACTTTTTATAAAATTTTTACTATAATATAATAATTATGAAAATTAATGTCATATGATTCACCTCTTAAAAAGAGCAACCAGGTATTACAAAATAGTTCCAGGCAACTTGCATTTGAATTTAAAATAACCCACACTTTTGTGTATGGAAAGGTCGTCAATTCAAACTTTCTATATAGTAGCTATTGAATTATGCATGGTATATATAGAAATTAATGGCGGCTATATAGAGAGGCGCTTTTCGCCTTGTATCTAGCTACAAAGTGAGAGTCACTAAAACCACAACTGACCCGGAAGAAACCAAGTTCGTTTGTACAAGAATCAGCTTCTGAAGCTCTAAGCCAAGATAGAAAAAGAAAAAAAAGAATATGGAGAAAATTGGATGTTTGGCATGCTTGTCTTAGCAATGTTTTTAGGCCATGATTTTTGGGCTGATTAGAATAAGAAAGAGCTAAACAGTAGGCTAAGAAGCCTTTTAGTACTAAGTGCTCAGTTTTTGCAGTTATTTGTGTGAATATTTGCACTGAATTTGCACTAATGGGCCATCCGTGCCATTCCTGTGTACCCAATACAACCGTATTGGGAATATTCAGAACCATGCAGTACTGTTGATTGCACTTCCGTTTGAACATTCCGTAATCCGTAATCCGTATTCTTCTGTGTTGCGTGTCGTTTCACATGTCTCAAATCACTTGCTTGACAAATTAGGGCGGATACTCCAGAATTTTGGAAGTACCTCAATTACTCTTCTCCAGACTACTGCTCAGCTGCTAGCTGGTCTCAAGCTAGAACAAGCCAGGCTATAGCCAGCCACCCTGCACCATGTAAGGATAGAGCACTCCACACGTTAGCCAATGAGAGTGGAGCGAGTAGCTGGAGTTTTCCTCAGTGTGACCCGACGACTGCCAGAACAAAGGTATCATTATACTGTAAGCTTAGTACAATCATATTTATAACTGCCGGGCTGTATATAGGCTGTTGCTGTATGGAGCCATCATGGTATGATGTGCGTTTATTAGAGATGATTCATGTACACATACACACTCAAGAGTCAATCTCCAGGATCTAATGATGTTATTTGTGTGGAATCTCCTTGCAAGCCTAGTGTACGTTCCTTCCGGGTGATCCTGAAAGTAGTTAACTGCCAGAAGAAAACTGAGTATAAGATGGTGAAAATTAGNTACTTGTATAATTATAATACATCTTAGCATTAAAACAATTTGTAATAAATTCGAAGTCGGTCTACTAACACTGCGATCTCCAGCTGTCCGCAAGACGTAGCTAGCTTTCAAGCACTCAAGTTCAAAACTTTGACTGACATAATTTCATTCTGTAACAATCTGAGACTGAGGCTGCCTAAGTTGGCAGTCTTTTTATACAGGACATGAAATCGTACATATATAAGTACAACTGGTTGTACCATCTGGGTGGGCACAAACACAATGGTGACAATAAAACATTAATCAACAGATATAGAGTTATTGTTCAGTCTAGTCTCCAACATCCTCCCCCGCGTTGGCCACAAGGTGGTCAACGGATGCTTGGTAGTTTAACTCCTGTGTGCAAGCCTTGATACAATCTCTTGCTTTAATGGCTGCAACTCGGGATGATCGTCTAGGGGTTGGATCTTCTCTTTCTTCATCAATCTGGTTGACTTGGGCCTCTGTTTTAGGATTAGCCTCTGGTAGACTGTGAGACTTGTTGGAGTCGATCTCAAGTGGGTAAAGTAACTGAAGAGGACGTTGTAGAGTTGTAGTTTTACCGTCCTTTGCAGGAACTCTGAGTATGGCTCCTCTCACTTGTCCATCCTTGCCTGTGATCAATTGTTTGATCTTTGCTAGTTTCCAGAAGCTGCGAGGTTGTCCTTGGTCGTGTACTACGACGATATCTCCCACCTGGACTGGTGTTGTTACAGAACTTCCTCGGCTAAAGCGATGGGCTTCTCGTAACTCTAAGAGGTACTCGTACTTCCATCTTTCCCAGAAGTGATTCAGAACATTGTTGAGATGCTTTAACCTCTTGTTTAGATGGTCTGGAGTAAGCTCAAAGTCTTCATCATCTATCTTCTGCATGTGGCAGAGATTGTCGGGTAGGCTGAGAAGTCGACGTCTGGAGATCAAATGTGAGGGTGTTAATGGTTCTTCTATATCGTCTGCAGACACGTATGAGAGTGGGCGTGAGTTGACGATGGCTTCCACCTCAACCACTGCAGTCAACAGCTCGTCATGGGTGAATCTTGCTTGACCAATCATCTTCCTTAAGCATCGTTTGACGGACTTGACCATCCTCTCAAAAACTCCTCCCCACCAGGGTGCTCTCTCAAGGTTGAACGTCCATTCTACCTTTACTTTGGTGAGGTGGTTGATGACATCAGGATGAGTCACGATGCTTTGAATTATTCTTGCCGCTGCCTTAAAGGTCTTTCCGTTGTCTGAGAGAAACTTTTGCGGCAAGCCTCTCCTGGCGCAGAATCTCTTGAGGGATCGAATGAATGTGGTTGCTGACATGTCTGGAACTACATCAAGGTGGATTGCACGTGTAATACAACATGTGTATAAGCAAATCCATACCTTTGTGGTTTTAGTTACACCATGGGTCTTGATGTAGAGCGGACCAGCGAAGTCGATGGCTGTGTTAGTGAAGGCAGGTGCTTCTTTAATGCGAAAGTCGGGTAGAGGCGGTGGAAGTGGTGTGCTGAATGGCCTCCCTTCTAGGCGTCTGCACAAAACACAGCGTCCTGTCAGCATCTTCACAAGGCTCCTTCCTTTCACAATCCAATACTTTGATCTGATCTGTGTTAGAGTTTCCTTGACTCCATTATGATGTACTCTTTCGTGAGCGTCTCTTACTATCAACCTTGTGAGGGGGTGATCTTTGCTCAGCATTATGGGATGTTTGGAAGAATAAGGTAAGTTGGCTGGCGTTTGAGAGCCTTCCTCCACATCTCCACACATTGGAGTCATCAAGAAATAGATTGAATTGTCTTTTCCAAGTATCAAAGTGATGGTTTTGTAGGAGCGAAGATTGTGATTCGACGATCCACAATTGCTCAGCTTCAGCAACGTCTCTTGAACTCACTATTGAGTTCTCAGACTCTTTGTTGTCTGTAGTACCAGATTGTATTGCTCTTTTTAGTGATCTTACGAACTTGAGAACATAGGCTGTTACTTTCAGTAGTCGTGATAGTGAGCTGTAATTTTCACATTGCATGATCTGTCCTATTCCTGTAGGTTTGGACGTCATCAAGCTGTGTGCTTGTACATGCTTTCGATCACTAGCTTTCAGTTCAGCAAGACACTCTTCTGGTATCTCTTGAACTTGTTCACTGGAATCTTCCTCACTGTTGAGGTACAAGTATTCTGGACCAGTTCTCCATAACATGTTGACAGACAACTCAAGAGGTGTCGTTCCTCTAGTTGCAACATCTGCTGGATTGTTTCTTCCAGGACAATGGTTCCAGGATTCGACTGTGGTCAACTTACGGATCTCATTGACCCTGTTTTGCACAAATGGTTTCCACTCTCTGTTCAGACCTCGAATCCAGAACAATGCAACTCTGGAGTCTGTGAAACACATTGGTTGAGTCAGGGAGAGTTGAGGGGATAAACTGTCCATGGTACTTGCTACCAGACGAGCGAGGAGAAGTGCTGATAACAGCTCCAACCTGGGGATAGTTTGTGTCTGAAGTGGTGATACACGTGTCTTGGACACAACGAATCTTCCGTAAATCTCTGTGTCTGTTTCAATGACGAGATATACAACTGCGGCATATGCCTTGACAGAACTGTCACAGAATCCTTGCAGTTGACACGACTTCACTTCCCCATTTACTCCTCTGAAGTAACACCGTGGCAATGAGATTGGTTGGACCTCTTGGAGATCATTCACTAATGATTTCCATCTCCTCAATGTTGGTCCATCCAGAACTTGATCCCAGTCCATCTTTATCTCGCATAACTCTTGGATCAACACCTTGAAACGGATTGTGAATGGAGACAAGAAACCGAATGGATCATAGAACCGTCCAGCGAGACTAACAATGTTTTGTTTCGTCGGCTCTAAATTGACTGCTTGTCTAGCCACATTATAAAGATCAAAGACAAGTTGGTCTGTAGATGCATGCCATGTTACTCCAAGAACTTTCTGTATGTGCTCACTCGATTGAAGATCAACTTCTGCACATCCTAATATAGACTTGGCGTAGGTCTCTTCCACATCATTGTCTTGTTTGTTCGGAGCTGTGGAATCTGATTCGAGACCTTCAACTTGGTTTATCTTGTCTTGTAATCTTTGAGAGTTAGTGACAAACTTTCTCAAGTTAAACGATCCTTTTCTTAACATTTCCTTTGACTCAACATACAATTTGTATGCAGCTTCTTCATCCTCTGCTCCAAATACCACATCGTCCACATAGATTGAGTTTAAAATTTCCTTTGCTACTTGAGGGTATGTAGTTGCATGTTTCTCAACGTGGTGCTTGATTGTGGCATTTAGGAGGAACGGACTAGATGAGACACCGAAAACTACTCGAGTGAATCTCAATACAATGAGTTTAGGTTGATCTTGAGAAATATCTTCAACCCACAAGAAACGAAGGACATCTCTGTCTTCCTCGTTCATTGAGATCATCAAAAACGCCTTCTCTATATCGGCAGTCAGTGCGTACTTGTGTGTACGAAATCTCAGCAAAATGTTGAGGATCTTTTGATTGAACTTTGGACCAGTATAAAGGCAATCGTTTAAAGATGGTCCACCAGATCTTGCAGATGCATCATACACGATGCGTACCTTGGTGGTGTTTCTATCCTGACGGACTACTGCATGGTGTGGCAGATAGTGAATTCTGTTCTTGACATTTGCATCTCTCTCTTTGTCAACAACTTGCACTATGCCATTTGCAATCTGCTCTTGAATAATAGCATTGTATTCCTGCATGATTTTGGGATTCTGCCGAAGTCGATACATGAGACTGTACAGTCTCTTCTCACTCAACTCATAATTGGTTGGTAAAGATGCGTGGCATTCCTTCCAAGGTAGAGATACTTCATATCTACCTTCTTTGAACTTGATGTTATTATCAAAGCTCTCACAAATTGATTTGTCGGGCTCGCAAATTCCCAACGATTCGAGTTTCCAAAAGGAGTTCAAAATACTTTCTAACTCTTTGATTTCACAACATTGTGAATTGACTTTCAACACATGAGTCGTGATCAAACTCACTACTGGTGATGATTGCTGACTCACGTCTGTGGGACCTGATAGTACCCATCCTAACTTTGTATGCATTGCAATTGGACCATTTTGTCCACGACGTATCTTGCCAGTGGTGAGCTCCCAATAATAATCGGAACCAATCAACATATCTACTTCCAGTGGTGTTTCACCATTGGAGTCGTCAGCCAATTCAAGTTGTGAAAGATGGCTATACATTTCGGCACAGACAGAGATTGGTTGAGCAATCAATGGGTCACAAATGTGAGCCACAGTGTAAAGTAGCAGTTCCTTATCTGGTCCATGTCTCAATTTGATTCTTACATCCACCACTTCACAACACTGAGAGTCTGCTCTCTTTGAGCCAAATGCAGCAATACGTAGTTGGTGTTCACCGTCTGATTTGAGTTGTAGAGCATCTTTTGCTCGTTTGGTGATATACGAATGCTGACTACCACTGTCAAGAACAATGCGTACTTTGTTAGTGAGCTCTGGTTTCTGAGGGTTGTAAATGTCAGCCAATGCTGTTTGCAGTAAAACAGGTTTGTTGGCTTCAGTGTACAGATTCGTCGTTGGTTGAGCCTCAAAGGCTACAGCACGTGGATTGAGACCTTGTTGAGGATTGGTTGTGCTCAATTCCTCACGATTTCTCGATGAAGGAGCATTGATCGTACTTGAACCTGATGTATTAGGTGTTGACGGTGGCACTACTTGACCACTTCTAGGAGTACAGATGGTACTGTGATGGCGACCATTACAGATTGAACATTTGTTGGGTGAACGACAGGTACGACTAATGTGTCCTTTCCTTAAACAAATGAAACAACGACCATTCCTCTTCAAAATCTGTTTTCTTTCATCAATTTGTGTCACAACCCTGCAATTGTTAGACGAATGATTCTGCTGACAATAACAGCAAGAAGGAGTGGTGGGTTGGGATGCTCCGGAAACTAATGTTGTGGCAGTTGAAGGGGTTTTCTCTGTTGCCCGTGTCTGGTATGATTGGCTAGGAACAACTCGTTCTCTTGCCTCAATTTCCTGTTGTATTACTTCCAACAAGGAATCCAATTCCCAATCCTTATCAGCAATTTCTCGGCTGATAATAAGTCGCATTTCTGTGGGCAACTTTTGCAACAACACTGGAGACAGAAGACTGCCATAAGTTTCTGAAGCAACACCAAGTGATTTCAGACTCCTAATGTGAGATTCAATGGTGTCATAAAGACGACGCAATGCCTTGGTATTGTGAGAAGTCACAGGTTCTACATTGAGTAGAATGTCCATGTGTTTACTGATAATCTGCTGCTTGCTCCCAAACCTCCTCTTGAGGATTGAAATTGCTTCAGAGTAATTTGCAGCAGTCATGGCAAGACCTGAGATGGCATCTCGTGCTGTACGTTCAAGTAGAGAACTCAAATAATTGAATTTATTAATGTCAGACAGCTCCTCGTTCTTATGGATTGCTGATTCATACGACTCCCAGAATGTCGTCCACCTTGTGATGTCGCCATTGAACGATCGTAAATTCAACTTTGGGAGTTTCACGCGTGTGGAGGACTCACGACGAGAACTAGTCAATGAGGGGTCAGATTTAACTGTCGATTTAATAGTGGAACTCAGGGGCACTGGCACATCAGTTGCAGTTGCGGCTGCTGTTACTCTCTCAATATTAATCAGGGCTGCAAAGATGCATTCTTTGAAACCGTCAGCTTGAACAATTTCGTCACCCAATGCCGTTTCGTCTTCTATTAGCTCTGTTATCTCGTTGTCCAACTTAGCGAGGGTTTGCAACTTTTCATTCAAGCTCATTTTCAGTAGTGACAACTTTGCCGTATCTGGCACTTCCGCTGATTGTGCCTTTTCCATGTCACCAATAATTCGAGTGGCAGAAGCTCTATGCCCAGCTCGAATTCTCTTCCGTTTTGCTAATGTTTCAGCATCAGTCATCTTAGAAATTGAGTCTCAGAGTCAGTCAAGTTATACAGTCAGTCTTCTTTAGCTGGAATCGCGGTTCGTGTAGCCGATCCAGTATTCGAGTATGTGCATCCGGTATCCGGTCACTATCTCATCCGATCCGATCCGATCCCTATCCGGCTCGAAGGACCATGTAATAAATTCGAAGTCGGTCTACTGATACTGCGATCTACAGCTATCTGCAAGACGTAGCTCGTTCAAGCATTCAAGTTCAAAACTTTGACTGACATAATTTCATTCTGTAACAATCTGAGACTGAGGCTGCCTAAGTTGGCAGTCTTTTTATACTGAGACATGAAATCGTACAAATACAACAATAGATATAAGTACAACTGGTTGTACCATCTGGGTGGGCACAAACACAATGGTGACAATAAAACATTAATCAACAGATATAGAGTTATTGTTCAGTCTAGTCTCCAACAGCTAGTGCTCTTATACACATTTGCTGTGTATAGGACTTTTCTTTGCTACATGTATGAGTGTATCAAGAAACTAGCCTATGATGAAGCAGAACAAGTGATTTGGAACTTGGAGTCATTATGACTCCGAGTGTATCTGTTCAATGTTGCTATGTTTATTTGTAGCAAGACGAGCTATGCTTCTCCACTTTTATTTACAAAGCACTGGCTGCTGTCATAGGTATTGAGTATATAAAGCTTAAATTATCAGTAGCCATGGAGCTTAGCTAACCACAGTGGCCAAATTCGTATATGCTTACATAGAAACAGCCAACTCGGGTCAGTCTTGCCAAGCATTACTGATGATGGCCAATGGCCAAATCGTAAACAAGATGGAATGGCTGTTTGAGTGTGTACTAAAGAATTGTTCCTATGAGCAACATGAGGGAAAGAGAGTCACAGTACTACATGTAGCCCACATAGGAAGAATTCTGCACACACTCAAACAGCTATTCCATCTAGTTTGCTTTCTTTTTACGATTTGGCCATTCCTGCATTTCCACTGCTTTTTTTACTTGCAAAAAATGGATATTATGTGAATCCTCTTGGTGTGAATAGTAAGGGTTGCAGTCTTGTACAACCCTTATTGATGAAGGTGTCTTGTTTTGTAAGAAAAGCTACAAAAAGGCTACAAAAGTGTTAGCACTGTTGTAATCAGCATAACAAGAGATTCTAGGGATTGTCATATTTTAATCCAAAACCTGAGATACAAGGTTACTTTGATTAAGAGCACCTATAAGATCAATTGAATTGAAATGTAGAGTAGGTATCATCATGTACATGGTTGACATGGTTGTGGTGCAAGTCAGGCCAATTGTTTGAACTCTCCCAGTGTGATTGTGAGGGCTGGAATCTTGTCAAACTCTCCTAGAGTACAATATGAAGATATCTTTGGTGGCTTTTTATGGACTGACCAGATACTTTTGCGTGTTGTTTATTAGTGATTTATCATACAAATAAAATTAAATTCATTGTAAATTATATATAGATTGTCATCAGATTCTGTGAAAAAAAACCTAAATGCAATGTTGCTTTAATGTTTAACATCTGTAAAACCCAACATCATACGTACAGTAGTATGTATAGTAGGAATGGGCCACATGTCTCATAGACCCAATACAAAATATGTATCACCATAAAAATCTAGCAAAACAAAGTTAAGCCCTCAAAATTGCTCAAAGGCTCTTCTCAACAGATTACCAACTGCATGCAAGGCTTGAAACTCACAGAAATTTCACTGGGCACTTGTAGAGCGCGCTAGTGGGAAGCCACAATACTACCATTTTTGTTCTCCTAACGCAACTTACGTACTAACTGACTTACTTGAACACGGTTTCAAGAGAACCAGAAAGTGGTGAGCCAACTTTGACAGCACAAGGTAAGTCCTTTTCAAGGGAACTACTTTCCTTGATACTCGTTTTCATCACAAATATGCCTAAACAAAAACTCGAAAGCTTTGAAACTTAGCGTATAAATTCATGTACTTCAACCGGCGTAGCAATCTTCTTGTAAGTAGAGTTCAAAGGTCATTATTTATCCAGTGCATGTGGTAATTAATGCGCATGCGCATTAATTACTCAAGCATTATAATGCATGTAGCTGCTACTCAAGCTTTTTGTAGGGACTAACCAGTCTCAAACAGTCTTCACACTGTAGTGTTGAAAAAATTGAATGAACAAGTAGTAAAAATTTCAAAAAAATAAGGACTGTAGGAATGGGCAGTGGTGTAAAAAGTATTGGAACAAGGTATGTCTCAATTTTGGGCACATGACTACTTCATTTTTTTATGTTCAAGTCATGACCAGTATAATCTAATCCTTCCTGCTACACTTTATTCCCAAGTGATAAGATTGGCAAGATTTTGAACCATTAGTATTGTGATACTGTTGGTGATAATATATTCATCTACAGATGATTCACAACATTCCACGACAATAAATTGAGGGATCAAAAATGAAAATGAAGTAGTCATGTACCCAAAATTGAGACATACCTTGTTCCAATACTTTTTACACCACTGCCCATTCCTACAACCCTTATCTTTTTGAAATTTTTACTACTTGTTTAGAGTAGGCATTGTCATATACATGGTTGTAATCAAAGTTGTCAGAACTATAACAAAGCAGATAATTATTGTTTAATCCTCTCAGTGTGCTAGTTTGGGTTGCAGTCTTCTCCACCATAAACTCCAATATGAAGGCATCTTTGGTGGCCTTTTTGTGACCTATATTGGAATGCATGGTACAATTGAATGGTCACTGATGGTGTACTGTCGGACCAGAACTGTTTGTGGTTTTGTAAAAGACATTTTATTAGGTTCAAGAGGAGATTCCAATCAGGGCTCAGAAAAAACAGGGAGGGAATGTTATGAGGTCCCATTGATGGAGACCAGCTGGTGCCTGTTTGTAAGATATTCTCTTAACTGTGCAGCTTCAAGTGTTGCCAGTGATGCCTAAGTTCCAGAATTTGAAAGTTTGCTGTTGTTTTTATACTTGTATACTAATCAAAACCAGATAAATCTTACAGTGGAATGTTTCTAAAAGAATTTGTCAATGGCCCTCTTACATGCTTGACAACATGACTGATCGTAGCTTTTACTATATCCATGTCTTTTGGAGATCAGCTCCTTGTGATTTACTTGCAATTCTTCAGGACTTTCTCTTCAATCTCATCAGGGTCTACACTACACTTCTTGGTAACAGCATATACTTTATGTCTTTGTGACTTCCACAACTTCAGACCTAATATAGTATGTGGTAGTATAATATAGATTCATCTCCAGGCACCTCTCTCCTGGAAAAATAAGGACAGAGAAGGCCCGGTGTGCCATCATGCATGTGATACTCAGGGTAGTAGTAGGCAATTACAGTCACACAAACAAAACGAGTACCGTAATCCTCTGCATGTGCTACGCACGCTGTGAGGTTTAATGATACTCATAGGTATGCATCAGTTGTTATAAAGATAAGCCCTTTAACACACATTATAGAGAAGAGACTCATAATCTTGTGGATCGAAGTGTCCCGACCCACTCGGAAAAATTGCTCTATTGTCTCTTTCACCCCGAAGCCATACTTTGCAGAATCAATCTACATATACACGTAATACAATTGCCCAATACCAACAATATACGTATATACAATACCACAGCTACTCAGTTACAACAAGCTATCAAATAGGCAAAGTTGCAAAGCTCAATGGATGTGAAAAACGCTGGACTAGGCAGATTATTGGGGTGAGCCCCACATTTGTGAGTAGCTCGGCTGTGCTGGTATTTTTTGGTTCATCGTCGTATGCTCGATAATCAAAGACTTAGACCTTCAGCATCTAGAACATGTGCATGTGATCGTTTACGTGGCAGCGCTGAAAGCAGAGTGAAGTACTGCTGGCTACTCAGTGTTTTGTATGTTTCAATGAAGCCTAGAGCTAGTATGTATGTATGCCTAGCCCTAGCCCTAGCCATAGTTAATCGACAACGCCCCTTGATGCCCTGCCCCTCCTGCATACAAGACCTTCACTTTGTAAGTGCGCATGTGCAGTTCATAAATATTGCTCTTATCTCGTGCAGCCAAGTTTTAAGTTGCTCCTTTGTTTGTCTCTCGAAATTCAAAGCCGCTCCACTGACTGGATGACTACTGGCAGGCAAGGAAACAAGGCATGGAGTCTACATTGGCTGGTGGTGAGAAGAGGCTGCAGAGTTGCAAGACAATGCAGAAGAATGGAGCGGGAAGCAAGTGTGCTAAGTGCGGAAAGACAGGTCATTGGGCCAGGGAGTGCTGGCAGACATCTAAGCCACAGGAGAAAGGAGGCACACAGGAGAGATCACAGAGCGAGACGGAGAAGTCGCATCCAGTAGCTGAGAAGAAGGAGACAACTGGCACTGGAACTGGTCGTCCAAGGAAAGACTTGAAAGATATCAAGTGCTTTCACTGCCATATGAAGGGGCACTATGCAGCCAATTGCCCTGAGCAAGGATTCTTGTGCATTGAGAAAAAGGTGGACCATGCAGGCAGGCAGACAACTTGGAGAAAGCAGGTGGTAAACACGGCAGAGGTGGAGAAAACCGGATTTGTGGAAGGATAGGAGGCGGCATGGATTCTACTGGACACTGGGTGTTCAAGGACGCTAGTTCGCAGGGATTTGGTTCCACAGGAGAGGATGTTGGAAGGTGAAGCGGTGGCAATTCGCTGTGCACACGGAGACACTGTCACTAGCACAAGTTGATGTGGAGGTTGACGGCCAAAAAATGAGCGTGGAAGCAGCTGTGTCAGACACACTACCCATGGCAGTTCTGTTAGGTACAGATGTACCTCAGCTGGGGAAATTACTACAGGCTGACAATTTGCAGCGGGAGGTGGTAACGGATGTGCAGGAAGCGTTTGTAATGACAAGGGCGATGGCAAAACAGCATCAGGAGGAAGAAGCACAGCAGAAGAAGTTAGGAGGCTTCGGGAGTAGAGCCGAAGACCAGTTACCGGATGGAGAGATTGAGATGGTTGTCGAGGAGGAAGGTGATACTGACACTGGTACAGGAGAGGAAGATTGTGAGTGGATGAGACAAATTGATGATGAACTGTTTGGTGAAGGTCGAGAAAGACCAAGGGCTACAAGGAGAGAGAAGAGAGAGGCACGATCGCAGTACCAACAGAACCAAGACAGAGAAGCACATGTTCTTTGATCTGCCTCAGGGAGAGTTCAAGAAACTGCAGCAGGAAGATACAACATTGGTAGCAGTATGGCAGGCAGCTGAGGGTAAACCATCAACAGCTGGAGTGGGGTTCTTTGAGAGAGATGGGCTGGTGTACAGACGGTGGATTCCCCCACGACAGGATGGCAAAGGAGTTCAAAGTGGAACAGTTGGTGTTACCTGAAGTATGCAGGAAGGAAGTGTTGAAGCTGGCTCATGACGTTCCATTTGCTGGTCATCTTGGGAAGGAGAAGACAGCACAATGAATTCTGCAGCGATTCTATTGGCCTACTCTCGATGTGGCAGAACACTGCAAGAGTTATCAAGAGTGTCAGAAATCATCACAGTACAAGTTGAAGAAAGCTCCTCTTGTTTCTCTACCAATCATTGCTGATCTATTCAAGCGAATAGCAATGGACATCGTGGGACCACTACCACAAAGCCATGCTGGAAACAGGTACATACTTGTAGTATGTGATTATGCTACCAGGTTCTCGGAGGCCTCTCCTCCCTAGCATTGCATGCTATTGCTGTTTGCTCCATGGCCGCCTGGCCAGCATATGCTTGCTATAGACAATGATAGCATCCTGCATAAAGTGATGCTTGCTTTCCCTATGCACCTGTTCGTGCAGCTGCGCCTGGATTGCATGTGTTTTGCTTATAGTGTGCCTACATAGCATTACCATGCACTTCTACATCCATGCATATACCCATCAGTCCAGGCCACCCCAGATATGGTATACGGAGGGAGTGTCATCCATTGATGTCCTCCATAGTGTGGTATATACACACCACACTCCCTCCAAACAATTAGATGTACATTAATTTTTTTTTTTAGTTTATTTTTTTTAAAGATAATTGCTGAAATACCATAATTTACTATATTACTCCCAGATATACAGAGGTTGGTAAACTAATCCATGTATATATGTATACACTTGTCCTGCAGCTCGTTCTTAATTGTCAATGAGAGTACGTGTTTGCCAGGACTGTGGATGCTGCGATAAAATCTTCCAGGGATGATCTAATGTATGCCTGGTATGCGGCCGACTTCCACCGCCCAAGTGACTGGATAAAGGCATCATTGAATCCAGCTTTTGCTGCAGTGGTTGCCGCGCCAATCCTTAAGCTGTGGCCGGAGAAGAGGTGTGTCTGACAGCCAATCCTGGTCAATGCCCTTCGCAATTGAACAACTAACTGCTCTCGGGAAAGTGGCATGCCATTTTGCCATACAAACAGGGGGCCAGGCATCTGCAGCCGAATTGCCAAATATGCCAATACAGAAGAAACTGGACACACTGAGGTGCCTGTTCTCCCTAAGTAAAGATAAGTACCTTCACCGAACTGGTTAGTCTTGCTGTGTTTGACAAAGATTGCCATAACCTGGGGGTTCTCTCTTGAATCTATCTTTATATCTGATACCTGTAGGGAGTGGTCCAGTGTTGAGTTACATGTGAACTCGCCTGCCCTCATGACTGCGAAGAAGCCCAAGCAAAGTGCTGCCCATAGCATGCTGTGCTCGAATGTCACGGGTGTGCTTGACCACAGAGTGTGGATCTTCAACAAGATGTCAGGAGTAATTGGGAGACGCCTTGGTCGTTTGTAGCCTGGAACAATCTTGCAGACACCCTTCAGGAGATACGGTAATCGTGGAGATGGCCTCTGTGATGGATCCGGAAGACCTGCGCTGATTTGATAAAAACGGACTGCACTTAAGTATGATCGAATTGTTTGCCAGCTGACTGACTCTGCTAAGAATGCAACAAATGAACATAGATTGTATTCTGTGGCTGGGAGAGGGGTTAGTTTAAACTGCTTGCAGAAATGCTGATATCGCCGCCATCCTGTCTGGTAGACTGCTCTGGTTGATCTCGCGATGCCGTTGTCAAAGAGTTTGCGAACAGTCGCGTCCAGTCTGGTGAGCCCCAATTCGGTCTCTGCGTGACCAGCAGGTCGACTACTGCTTGGGACAGAGTCTGAAGTGGACACTGTGGAATGAGAGAATGAAATAAAGTGATGTTGTTACATGAAATTGCGTCTGCCGCTGTGTTTTGTACACCTGGTATATGTGCTGATTCGAACTCAAAGTGCCAGAACGCTGCGTAAAAAGCCAGGCAGTGCAACAAGTGCATAATTAGCGTGTCTCTTGAAGAGCGGCTCTTGAGGATTTCCACCACAGCCATATTATTGGATTTAAATAGAATACGCTTCTGACACCACCCTTTTCCCCAGAGTGCAGCTGCTGCTACAATTGGGACTAGCTCCTTGGCCGTGATATGTACCTGCTCCCAGTCTGCTGGCCATTTTAGTTGGAACCAGCCATACTGCAGTGAGTATGTGCCACACCCGTATGTGCCTGATGCGTCGGAGGTTACCTCTACCGATGGTGTCCTTGCTGGGAAGAATGACTGACCGTTCCAGTCCTGTATGAATGTACTCCACCACGACAAATCTACTCTGGCACTGACGTTGAGGCGGATGTAGTGATGTGGTGCCCTATCCAACGCAAGTAGGACAAATAATTGTCGCAAGAATGTGCGGCCATTACTAATTACTGTCGCTGCATGCACGAGGTGGCCTAGCAGGGACTGTAGCTCCTTCTTAGTACAGGCTTTCTTACCGGTCCAAGCCTGAAGCATCACTTGTAAGCGAGCCAGCTTCTCCGCTGGGAGTCGCAGTTCAAACCTGTGAGTGTCGATCAGTATTCCCAGAAAAGTGAGTATGAGTACTGGCCCTTCCGTTTTTTGGACTGCCACCGGGATGCCCAGTATTTGCAATGTGTCCAGCGCTATTTGCAGGGCCTGTTGGCCCTCTTGCGTGTGGGGTGCCACTAGGAGTAAGAAATCATCAAGGTAGTGCAGTTGATGCTTGATCATGCGAAGATCCATGCTACAATATCTGCAATCGCATTGAACAGCTTGGGGGCTGACCTCAACCCGAATGGCAGTGCCCTATCAATGTAGACGTTATCCCTCCATTGCATGGATGCCCAAGAGGTAGTGGTCTGACCGGTGAATTGGGACAATGCGATACACATCCTTGAGATCGAACTTGGCTAGCTGGGTGTCTCTCCCAAGCTGCTGTATAATAGCAACTGCTTGGTCTACTGAGGTGTACTGCAGAGAGCACCATTCTGGAGAAATCCCGTCGTTTACGCTCCTGCCCCGGGGGCACGAGAGGTCGACGATGAGTCTCCACTTGTTTGGTTGGTGGGTTTTTGGGATCAAGCTCATTGGGCTGGTGTGCACTGTGGTGGCCTGGTTTTCTGGGATTGGGCCCAGTAGCCTACCTGCTGCTACTTCTGCTGCAATCTTTTCATCCACTATGGCTGCGTTTGCCAAGGCTGAGGGATGGTTCTTCTTCCGTGATTGCAAGTTAGTCGCCTGTGGATTATACCCAATCTTGAAGCCGTTTGTCAGGCCCTGATGTATATATGCCGCAAAAGCCTGATCGGGGTGCCACGTCAGAAATGGAAGTAACCGTCCCAGGTTAATTGGTTGTAACAGGCCCTTGGGGTGGTGTTGTACCTACACAGAAACAAGTTCAACGATGTGACGCTGTTGTTTAGTGTGTGCACTGTATGAATGCGTGGGTCTTACCCTAATTCAACCTACATCTATTGTATCAAATAACCTTTCGTAATTTGATTAATTTTTTCCTGTATAATATTATACGCTTTAGTTTGTGGGTTTTTTTTTGTTTTTTTTTTGCTTTTCCTCGCTTTCTTAATTTGGTGTTCTTATGAACACCATTACTCTTTTTTTTTTTTTTTTTTTTTTTTTTTTTTTTTTTTTTTTTTTTTTTTTTTTTTTTTTTTTTTTTTTTTTTTTTTTTTTTTTTTTTTTTTTTTTTTTTTTTTTTTTTTTTTTTTTTTTTTTTTTTTACTAATTCATTTGTATTATTCTTATTTTTTTTGTGTACTTTGCATGCTGATACTAATAAGCTATGTGCCGTTGGGATGCTGATTGAATGTTATTATACATAATTAACAATGTGCACCAATTATTATCACTGATCACTAATACCCCTCATTAGTGCTTGTAATGTAAGCTAGCCTATGTAATTACATACCTATAGCTGAGCATTTTTTTTTGTCTAGCTAAATAAGTTGTTCAATTGCCTTTATTATATATCATGAGTTTGTAAGTAACTTGACCGTCCACCTGCTCTGTCAGCGGGTTCTGTAGATTGCCTGTGGGCCAGGTGCCATCAGGGGGGGCACCCCCACGTGCGGAGGTGCCATTCTTGTTGCATTGGGGCAGTCCTTTTCTTTGTGACATTGATAGCAGATGCTACATATGTGCCTGTATGAGCACGAACCTGAGTAGGTGCATGTTCCTCTGTTCCACGATTTGCATATTGTTGTTCTCGGAGTGAATGGGGTTGCTGTTATCGGCGGTTGGAGGAAGGCTAGTGCACACTGTGTGCGGTTATGATCGACCTCCCTGCACAGTGTACAAAAGAGCAAGCCCTGTCGTCCACCCATTATCGACGCCTGAAGGTCGGAGAGCAGCCGCATGGCTGGGTCAATGGCTGCTTGTTGTCTAAAGGCCTTGTCATAGTCTAGCCACCCACTGCCTGCGTAACGCTGTGACTCTCTTATGATCAGTCGAGCATACGCCAGCTGATCTCTGGTCTTTGAGTCTGTTGTGACGATCACTAAGTATCCCAAAAAGCAGTAGCACCATGTTGCCAGCGACTTGACTTCTCTTAACTGTGGTCATGTTATTCCGAGTGGGTGTACATGCACTTGGCCTTGGACTGCTTCCAGTTGCTGTATCAGGGAGATGTTGTCTACTAGCAACTCTTTCATATCCACAAACTGACCGGACCTCACTTTTTCCACCAGTTTTCATGGGAAGGGGGTTGATGCTGGGGAGAGAATAAGTCCAGCAGTTGAGGTCCCCACGTCGTTGTTGATTGTTATCGGTATCGGATTTGGCATGTGTACTTCCGGTGACATGATCACATTGCTCATTGTGGTATACGTTGTTGCCGTAGTCACTCTGTTGACTGGCTGTGATTTCAGCCTGGCTGGAGGGTAGTCCACTGATGAGAGCCACTGATTCTAACTGGCGTGATGGCGGTAACGCCCCCAGCATGGCTGTATAAATGGTCATGTTTATAGGGTGCATGAACAATATATATATCCGTGTGGTAGATGTATGCCGTACTTTCCATTACGTTTGCTATCTATTATACTGCCATAAAACTGCTTGACACTCACACTTGCATGCACTACATGAGGCAGCTAGCTCATCTGCATGCATCTGGTGATCACGTGCCCCTGAGTGACGATCTTTGCCACTCCACTACTGGGTGATTGAGAGGGAGAGGCCCCGCGATTGTTAACCGCATTTAAATCTCTGATTTAAATACCATGCGATTCGATTACAGTTCCTACAACCAAGAAGCAAGTTCAGACATTTTTGGGGTTGACCGGATACTACCGGCATTTATTCCTTTGTATGCTACGGTAGCAGCTCCTCTCACGGATCTTACCAGAAAGATTGCTCCGAACAAAGTCATCTGGTCAGACAGGGCAGAGAAGTCTTATCGAGAGTTGAAGAGGTTGTTGTGTCGTTCACCTGTGTTGAGGAGCCCAGACTTCAAACAGCCATACGTACTACAGACTGATGCATCGGACAGGGGTATTGGTGTGGTATTGAGTCAACGAGATGCAGACGGAAATGATTATCCGATAGCTTACTATAGCAAGAAGCTACTTCCGAGAGAAGAACTATACTCAACTGTAGAGAAGGAGTGCTTGGCTATCAAACAGAGGGTTATGGCATTCCGTGTTTATCTGGATTCGAAGGAAGCAAGTTTCTCATTCAGACAGATCACTGTGCTTTGGTGTGGTTGGATCGATTGAAAGACAAGAATTCACGACTTACTCATTGGAGTTTGGCTCTACAACTCTACATGTTTGATGTGGAGCATCGTGTGGGTTTAGACAGATATTATAAGACTACATAACCGGGATTGGAAATGCCCATATGCTAATACAGACACTCCAAATTGTAATATATGCACACGTGCGTTTACTCGAGCAGCACATGTACTTTGATTATCTATGCTTTGATGTATTCTCTTTCTCAGTGAGCTGAGCAGCTATGGTTCAGGTTGATACTCTGCATAATATCAACACTATACTGTTATGTTATTATAATAATATTATATTATGTCTTGCATTTTTATACAATACAAAGTAAATTTTACTGAGTTCACTGACTTCTTGATCAATTTTCTTTTCCAAACACTGCAGTAAAAATGAAGAATAGTATATTGCCAAGGATGAATTGTGTGCAATGACAGTCACACAATTATCGTTACTTACATTTACTGCTATACCAGCAAATTCAAAGTCTTTAATAAGTAGCAAGAGTCAGAAATTTGGGAGGCAGTACGTATGTAGGACATTCTGTACTAGCAATGCATGGCAAAACCATACGACACCGATAATGATGTTGGCCGCTTTTGGTTCCCGTCAGAGGTGAAAGAAGAGGCTCTCCAGAGTATAGAGACTAATCATGGTGAAGTGGACTGGGTGATTATCTCAAGAAAGTGTAATGTTTCGTTCTGTAAAAGAGCCTGAGTTTTCTTGGCATATCTGGAGAATAACACAAATTATTAGCATAAAATTAAGTCTAGTTGATATAAAAGGATATCCACAATTGAAAATACAGTACTATTGGTGCTGGGAGCATCTTTGTCTAAGGCTACAGGTACAGAAAGTTTACCTACACAGGTAGCCATCAGTAAAAGTTTTTAACCCTCTCACAGACTCTGATAAACTCAAGGTAGAGTCATATTTAGTACCATTCTAAGCCTAATGGCCCGCTGAATTCAGCTATTAGGGTTAGAGAGGCCGGGGATAAAATGTAAGGAAGATAGAGGTACAGAAAGCTACTCTTAAACAGTAATATACTTCTGTTCTACGAATATTTTGTCCAAACAGATGATTTCACAATTTTTCCAATTAATACACACTCATATGACAAGGGCAACTACTAAACAGAACGACGACTACTATTTTGTCCTGTAAATGCAACTTACTTAGCACAATTTGTCCACTTCTTCAGTCTTGAGCTGGCTTGGCGTAAATTTTTTCTTGCGCTTTCATGGCAGCTGCTACTATCAGATCTCAAATCTACAACTCAGAGTGCCCACCCACTTTGTATTGAATGATACTGAATTTCGCGTAGCGTTTCCAATCCCGGTCACGTAGTCTATAATATCTATGGTTTAGATAATGCTAACGCTGATGCCTTGTCTCGGGCCACGTCAAAGTGCCTTTGACGCAGGAGAAGGAGGGGGGAATGTGATGGACTTGAACTATTACTTTATTTGGTAGTTATTTCTTTGATTTTGTGTAGTTATAATAGCTTGTACTTTGATCTTATTTTGTGTGTAGGCTCTTTAGTATCAATTATCATTTATTAGCATATGGTGTGTTGATTGGTTTTAGTCCTCATAGTCTTTGTATTTTTATTGTATTTTATCTCTTTGTTAGAGCGAGCCCCCTAGGTGTTACTTCTTTGTGTCTAGTTGCTAAGGTAGTTACTATTTAAGGCTTGTGTGTTTTTGGTAGTTTTAACTCTGTAATTCCGTAAACTCTGTTAAAAAAAGTGAAAAATCTTCAATAACGTTTCTTCAACTTGTAACTGAGAACTCGCTTACAATAGTATAGACAGGCAGTCTATCATATATACTTTAGGGCTTTCTTGATGTAATACAGAAGATTTTAATACGATTATACTGTAAATGGTACAAAGTTTTATATGAGGATGTATCTTTGTGTCAAAAGGTTGTGTTGACACTGGAATTTCTCCATTTTAATCAGAGAAAAATGTACATTTTAATGTACGACACAATTAAAATAATTTTGGCAAATAATACACATCAAAATAATTCAAAACATGAAGGTCATTGCAATGAAAATGTATCCTCTTCATCATCATAGTGTACTCCGTATTCCATGGTTTCTAACTCAGAACTGCTCCACGGAACCATGTTAGTAAGCCATCAGCAGTTCAGGTTCGTCCAAAATGTCAGTTGGATTTACAAAATTGTGTACCTGCTCAGGTGGAGGCAGCAACTTATGCTTCAGTTGAACTTCTGTCAATGTCTTTCAATTATGCAAGAAGAAAAACATCCTGCTGTAGTACTGTAAGATAGTGCTTCTTTTTGGTTTTTGAGCTGCTGTTATCCATGTTCAACTTCACTGACATTTGACCATAAACCAAATGGAGCCAAACACTTTGTCAAATCCTCCTCTTGTATTTCTCTTTCTCTGTCATTCCTGCTCCCTCTCTTGTTGAAGTTGTGATCTTTGCAATACCGTATAGTGGAAAATTTTTGTATGGTGGAAATTCTTGTATTTTTTGTATGCTTTTGAATAATTATATGAAAATTAAAACTACAAAATTTAATTGCATTATGAAATTTAACACTACAAAAAAATTTTCTGCTGCTCTTTTACCAACTTATACGAAATTTTGATATCTAATGAAAATTCCCCGCTGCATGTACGGTAGTATAGCCTCTTATTGTTTTTTGAAGTTGGTTTGTGTACAGAAGTGAGAAATATTAATCGAGCAACATTAGTAGTCATGTTCTCTCTGCTTCAGATTTGCCGTTCAACCACTCAGATGTTTTGTCTTAAGCAGTATCGAGTAATATACCATGCATTAGGTTTCTCAGAAGGAAGACTGTCAAGCAATGGGGAAGTCACGTTCTGGTGCCACATTAAGTCTTAGAAACACACTTAACCTCACCAGCAACTTGCTTGTCTTGAATAACGTGATATTCACCACCAGGCAAATGGTTAAGGACCATAAGGGCTGTGTAGTTGCAGAGAAAGACTTAAACAAAAGTTGTAGTGCTTCTTGAGTAAGTACATCATTAGAAGAGGACATGAATTAAAATTTTCCAACGTCATCATTTAAGTAGGTGTATCCTCTTTATTTTACTGATCAAACAGCTGGCATCTTCACTCCACTCTTTAAATTTTTGCGGACACTGTAGATGACTCTAGCTTCCTCCAAACTGAATGGTCTACTTACTATCTTGTCAATAATTCCTGGAGATCTGCAGCCAGCTATGTAATGCTCAACACGATTCGTCGAAGGTCAGCCAAAATAGCATCTAGTACTTATAATTCACTGGTCAATTATTGTGATCTATTAGATATTTCTCAAAATGTTCTCACAAAAAAAAACACCTTCACCATCATGTTAAAACGGTGAGTGTAAGAGGAATTTTACACTTTTCGAAAATGAATTGAACATCCTGATTTTTCACAGCCCCTGGACTGAAATGCTTTGCATGAAGTCATTATCAACCTCTGCGTGCCTAATGTACCAGTATGCAGGGCCGTAGGAGTAGGAGAGGCTGGGGAGGCTTCAGCCTCCCCACTTTTTTAGTCGCATCATGTCTTACCAAGACAATTTATTCACACACTGACTTCTGACCCATTATAATACTGCCTGTACTGCTGTAATGTCATGCACATAAAGCAAAAACTAAGATCTCTCTCCTCATCATAGTAGAGCCAAGGCCACCTCTCACACCACTGTAGTGTGAAAGTGTTTGAAGATGGTTAGCCATAGCCACAGTGACATTCCTGAAGTGGATGACCAGCCACACCAGCCTATATAGGTCTTTCAAGTTCTTGAACAGATGATGTACAATTGCATGTGTGTGCATGCCGTTTGCACACTTGAATTACACGTGCATATGCCTACACTGAATTTCCTCTGATTTGCTTTCAGAACAAGCATCTCCAATCTGTTCGAAACTTGGAACAGTCCTATATCATACCATTTTGTTTTCACACATAACTTTGCAAGCTGTTGTCATTAGCTAATTGAGCTTAATGTGTATGCTTCTAGCCATCCAAAGTCCTGCTGAAGGGTTTGGGTAGAGTTGCTGAAAACGGTTGGCCATTTTCTCACCTAACCGATTTTTCGTCAGTGCTCTATATCAGAAGCCATACCTCTATACTAAATGGTTGCCATGATGCCATGTGGTTATGTAGTAGTGTCATATATTGATGATCATCAAATTTATTTAGCTTTGAGAATTATTTTAATTAACACAAACCAACCTATTCTACTCTATAGATTGCATGCACTGTATATGCAGTAGAGAGTGTCCAGTAACCGTAAAGGCTGACACGAAAGGGGCACCTTGTTGGAAGAAGAGTGTTGTTTGCACCTGCATATCGTCTGCTGGTCAAGAAGTCAGAGAAGCCTCGGCAGCATATCTTTAATAGCAACTATCTAGTAACTTATATGTAGTCACTTTATACAGTAGGTATAGTATTACAGTATACACGTAGTAGTGTACGTAATGTCATGGTAGTACTTACATGTGGTCTCTGGATGTATAACTGATAGAGGAATACTTATAATAGTTGTATAGTGTGAGTCACCATAAGATGAACTTTAAGGCTGTGGGTGCAGTATCTATTTTAACATGTATCATTTGCAGTTGCTCATCCCTCCGCCTCCTGTCTTCGATCTTCTGCTTGTTTTCCCAACATTCTTGCTCTCTCCTCTGGATTAACTTGACGAAAGTCTTCTCAATTTCTTCTCTACTATTCTTTCCCGAATCTGTAGCTATGTGTGAGTGAGTGTGTGTGTGTGTGTACCATGTGTGGTGTATACTCACTGACATCATCTTCAAGAGTTTCTTGTTGTAGATTCATAGGTGCAGGAATTTTGCACAGCTACAGGTTGTATCTGAATGAACCCTTGCACCACACATACATATGTTGGTAACTCTGCCCATACACACAAGCCACAGACACACCCACACACAGAATATTAATGTATCTTTAGTAAGGCAGTAAGGCAGGAGAGAGGCTGGTCCAAAACTGATATCATGTGAATGACTAGTCTAGACATGTACTTTGATCTCTGTAACCTGCAGTGTGTCTAAACAAGCATTCATAGATCAATTTGAGCTGCCCAAACCATGAAAATAAGCAAGGTAAGTATAGTAACTCTCGGTCACATCTACCTGTGCATCATGATATTTCCAACCAGGCTATCTCTTTCCTTACTGTGAGTGTAAGCTGAAAGGTGAGAGCCTGGGAACGAGGCTACACAGAATGAGGATATATCATCATCTTCACTCTTAGTATCAGCAATGGTAGTGTTTGCGGAGGTCTGCTCAAGAGAATCAAGAAGGGCTATGGGATTTGAAACTGGTTAGTAGCCAAGAATGGCAACCACTTCATCAAAAAAATTACAAGTTATTTATTCTAACTGTATTTGTCTCTCTATTTTACTGACATCATATTTTAACTTGATTATCTGTCAATAGTTTGTTGTATTTTAACAGAACTTACACCAATGTAACCAGCTTAAAATAAGCTTTCTCATGATAGCAAAGATGATGTAATAAAGGCCTAACTAAAGTCATCAAGCACTGACACTTCAGTTGGACTTCGTTAAGTCAAACTACTATAGGTACATGTACTGACTTTGTAGATCTGGTAATACTATGACAGTTGAAGTGTAACTACATATTGCATGTACATCATTGACTGGTTCATATAAATATGTACACAACTCATGCACCTGTAATCTCAGTGTAATCGGTAACGATTCAGGGTTAGTATATATTCAATAATTATACGAGGAATCATGTGGTTGTCTGCCATTTTATGGAGGAACAGACACAAAATTAGCAAAATCACAATTTTATAGAGGGATAAAAAGGCAAGTTACTTTTGTACTCAAATTCAAAGTCAAATTACTTCTGTAATTGCACTCCTGGTGTATTGTGACTCCATAAAGTATACTATTGTTACTGTAAGCCAATTCTCGATCATGGTTTCTGGGATGCAAATCACTTTAGCACTCTTTGTTGTACCCCCAGACTTACTTCAAGCAGCTACATGAGCTGCATATGCTTTGACACACAACTTAAGTTGTTCCCCTCAATTTGACCACACAATATCCATGGTTGTGTCTGAGGGTCAAATCAGGCATGCAAGAACCAAAATAAGATGTGAAATATGAAGGTAGATTTACTATCATCCATGGAGCTTGAACTGAACAATTAGTGCATGGAGCTAGCTAAAGTCCTCCCTTGTGCTATAATCAGACCTCTTTTGCTTCACTTACATAGCCTAGCAAGCCTGTGGACTAAGACAGACTATAGTGGACTGACTCCCTTGAACAATTAGTGGAGCTTAAACTCACCCCCTTGGACAATAATTATTAGTAACACATAAACTCACTCCCTTGGACAATTAGTAAAGCATTAACTCACTCCCTTGGACAATTAGTACAGCTTATATATACTCACCCTCTTGTACAATTAGTAGAGCTTATACTCACCCTCTTGGACAATTAGCAGAGCTTATACTCACCCTCTTGGACAATTAGTAGAGCTTAAACTCACCCTCTTGGACAATTAGTAGAGCTTAAACTCACTCCCTTGGACAATTAGTAGAGCTTAAACTCACCCTCTTGGACAATTAGTGAGCTCAGTTCTGCCACCCCTTGGACAATCGTTAGACCTTCAATTACACCCCTTAGACTGTAATTGGAGCTCAAGCAAATCCCTTTGGACAGTGATTATTTAACCCCTTGGATAAAGTTCAAACTACCCCCTTTGACTATAATTACTTTTGTGTACTGTCCCCCTACGTAATTAATTTGGTCACCCACAGGGGGTGTATGCCTATTTTCTGGAATAGCCCATTTCAATTTTGCCTATAACAAGAGTAGATAATCATGCTCTTATCTACTTTGTAATAGCATAGTCCTGTGAATGAAGATCCTTCGCTTATAGGCTCACCCAACAATGTTTCCATCTAACTAGTTTTAATGATTTGACTATTCCTGAGTCTCATTACATTTCCTATGTATTATTTACACTTGTGTTTTATAAGGCTTCTACTCTGAGTCGTAGAGTATTATACTAAACACTAGTTGACTTCCGAAACAGATCTCAAGGCAGTGGCGGATCTATGGGTGCAAAGGAACCCCCCTTTCAGCAAGCCAAGAATGCGGATTAGTATCTATTTACCACAAAAATATTAAAGAATTAAACTCCAAAATTTTACTGAATATAACTCTTTTGTGAAAGATAGTTCAGTTTCTGCCTGTTTTCTTGCCTTTTTTTTTGCCATCCAGGCTTTATTCTGGCAAACTTTCAGCTACACATGCACACGCTAAAGGGGCGGGGCTTATAAGTGGATGGAGCTAGAGCTAAAATTTTTTGCGCGCTTCGTGTGCACTTTTTGGAACCCCCCTTCTCATAATCCTGCATCTACCACTGCAAGGCCTACATGTAATGGCATGACCCACATGATGCAAATACATGACCAGCATGTTCTTCCCTGACACGATAAATGTGCCATACCTAAATTCAACCTGACTTAGTCTGCCAGAGTAATCAAACCACCAAAGACACAGATCTACTACCTTACATGCACAGGCATCTGTATAATATTGACATAATCAATTCAGTGAAAGGGAAACACATGAACGTGGTGCATGAGCGAAGTGAGCAACACTCCTTATATACACATATATATATATATAAGGTCAAACCACTCTTTTTTTGTTCGATATAGCAACAACTAATAACACTCAAAAGTGTATGAGATATATCCTTATGAAGCTATTTCTATAGCTAGCATATATTGAGAAGTCCTCGTGAGATAAAATCACTAACCGTAACCAAGAGTACATAATTCATAACTCTCTTTACCAGTTTTGCATCACCACATATAAACAAGTTTGTTATAATGACACACATCTACATAATTAATTTAATCAGTTAAGTTGACTTATATACTAAAAAAAGTTAGGTAACTTGATAATGTTGCTCTCACCACTGACTTATCTTCTGCTATATGAACTTCTACTTTGGTCCACCCATTTTCCTACCTTGCATGGCTTGATACGCTTCATCACCTGAGCACTGGAGAAGATTAATATACCGAGAGCCAATACACTTCTTGTGCAGCTGATCACAAGTCTTTTTGGCAGCTTTCGAACATGTCATCTGAACATAGCAGTCACCATAACGATAATTCTACAGTAATGTTGATACAAAGAACAAAACTTAGGAATACCACACAACACAGTCGTTACGCGTGCAAGTTTAGTTTGGAGGCAGGAAATTTGTGATCAAGCCTATAGTAAAGCATGACAAAAATTAAAATTTATATGTTATCATTAATAGATGATATATATGCTGGACTCTGAGCAAGCATGAAACTTGGGCTAAAGTCTATAGAATTGCACTCATCTTTAACTATCCAGTGGTGTTTGACTCATTTCCATAGGCATCATGGAAAGAAAGCTACAGAGCTGTTTCTTCAGCCCATTTTTAGTGAGATGCAAACACCCCACATATTTTGCTCTAGATTAGCACCCAGGTGAAAAACAGTCCACACAAATCTGGGGTTATGCGGTTTGCCGTTTAATTACTGTGGATTCGTGCACTCAACTGCCAAATACCCACGTGGCATGGTTTTTGTGCCAGTGTGGTTTTTTGAGTGAAACCACGGTTTACAGTAACTATTTCACAGCTTTCATGGTGATAAAAGACAAGACTGAGCTATATAGCTGTTTTAGCCAAGATTCAAGCCATGCACGCTAGGTTTGCTGATTCACAGACATACAGAAAATATTTTTGGTATATACACTGCTACAACAGTGCTTATTTCTTACATTACACGCTTGAAAAAGCTTATTTTGGCTTACCACAGTCCAAAAATAGAGTCTTTGACAGAGAAAAACAGCTAACTGACTCCTACTGATGGGTGCATGGTAAGTGACGAGACCAAGCAGAATACTACTAGTGAAATACTGTGGTCTACCACATAATTCTGTGATTTTACCGTGGATTTACGCTCTCATTTCCACCCGGGCAGTCCTAGCAAATATTTTAAGTTCAATTTGCCAATACTAGCTAAAAGATAGTTCTACATGAATCTTGTGTCTGCTTCATTTTGTAGGAGTCATCTGCCTGAAAAAACTGCTCAAAGTTAAGCAATTTTTAAATGCAGTTATATGATACTATACCTCGAGTACACTTCACCTCTGACCTCCTTACTTTAATAAATTTATACTATTTTAAGGTACTTAAGAACTGCTCATTTTCAGCCTTTCTGAGTGTTTTTTTAAAGTTTGATTCTCAAACAGTCATAAAAACTCGATATTTGGAATTTAATTCACTAACCCAGGTAAAAAAGGGTCCAAGGAAATCCATTATTGTGCAGTTAACCGTTTAATCACCATAGTTTCGTGCATTAGTCCGCCAAATACCCACATGGTGCATTTTTTGTGCCAGCCATGAAACTATGGTTTACGACGATTATTTCACACCTTTCATGGTGATAAAAGACAAGACAAAGCTAAATAGCTCTTCTAGCCTTGATTCAAGCCATAAACGGTAGGTTTGCCGATTCATAGACATACAGAAATTATTCTCGCTAGATATACTGCTACAATAGTGCTTATATCTTACATTACACACTTGAAAAAGCTTATTTTGGCTTACCGTGGTCCACAGATAGTCTTTGACAATTAAAGAAAAACAGCTGAACCGTATTTACAAACGCTACAGCTATAGCTTACAACGAGGCTAAAATTGACTCCGCCCTTTTACTGTGTCACCTCAAGAGGTCTTGTAGCTCAGGCACTTTGTGTACGCTGTGAGTAGCCATGTCTCTGCTCTTTACAAAGGTATATATAGCAACTGCTAGCAAGTTTTCTCTGTGTTTTACCAGCGGTAAAAAGTGGCATTGCATGGTAAATGGCGAGATACAGCGGAATACTGCTAGTGAAATACTGTGGTTTACCACATAATTCCGCGAGTTTACCACAGATTTTATGCTCTTATTTCACCCAGGAAACATTATAAAAATTGCTACAATTATTCAGGGCTTCAAAAAGCCTTGGTTAAGACTGCCATTCTAGAGTACAATTTGTGACACAGCTCAGGCTGGATCAAACTTGCACATCATTGGTTCAAGTGATTCCTATAATCAGATTAGGCTCTTCTACTGGTGTCTTTTTTGTTTTGGGATGATAGCTTCTTTCTTTCTCAAGAAAACTCTTTTCAAAGACGAAGTCATGATACGACAGGTTTAATGAGCTACTGGTTCAATGATGTAATGCTTTTTCACGCTGAGATTAAAATTGTACATAAATAATTGGGCACATGTAATGACTGAACAAACACTAAATTGTGCTCACTTACTGTTGCATTGACCATCAAATATACACCATTAGTAACAATATCGTCTTTAAAGCTGCCCAAGAATTGAAGCACATCTTCAATAGTACAGGAGTGAGGAATGCCACGCAACCTAACACACTTCCTCTCATGACCATTCAAGCAGTTAAGTTCAGGAACAGCTGTTAAAGTGAGCTCAAGAAGACTTGAAAAGTGATGTTGTTGTTGAGGTAAACCAAAACGACTAAGAACCTGGAGGGAAAAAAGAAGACAATTAGATTAGTGTGTTGTTTCAAGATGAACTTGCATGAACATTCGAATTGTGAAGTAAAGAATTAATAAGAAGAATTACTACTGTTTTGTTAATTAACACATACTAGTTTAAATTCATTTATAGAGCTGGTGATGAGTTCAACATAACGTACACCCCAGGGCATTATGAAGTTGTTAAACTTGAGAGCCTTGCTTTGGTCTGCTTGAGTTGCAAATAGCGCAAATGCAATTCCAGACCCATGACCATTAGAATGATAGGGAATGAATATACCATCCTCTCCATGAAAGATTGGAGCAGTTCCAGCGAAGAAGTCAACCTGGTATTGACAAAAAAAAACAACAAAAAAAAAACCACTTAAACTTTTGTTTCCAGTGTAAGTCCGTATAGCCTCACTATGTCCGCCTGAGTTGCTTTGTATGGCAGTCCACACATTTTGACTACAAATACAGAGCAATTTTCACTGTTGTTACCTTCAGCTAAGCATTTGGAGTTTCTGGGTGTTGCATCACTTAACTGAAAGATCAACACATGACAATGAGTTTAGCTTGACAAACTTAACTGCATGCAAAAACTTTAATGAAATACCTCAATGTAGTGTTCAGTCGAATCTTCATCATAGCAGATTCCAGTCTTGGTAGTGTATGTTTTATGAAAATGATGCACTATCCTCTGTTTGATGATGTTGACAGGATGCTTTGGAATATGATAAAGATTATGGCCCACTTGTCCGAGAACATTGGTCGTTTTATATGTCATACCTAGAACTTCTGAGGTTTTATCAGCGTATGTACATTCTTTAGCTGTTGAGGTAGTAGCTTGATATATACCCGGAAAGAGTACTCCCTTTTTCCCACCAAATAGGCTAGTGGATCGAGATAGGGAACTTAGCAAACTAAAGTTTCTGAACATTTTCCTGCCGAAATGTGTTCTAATTAACGCCCGACCTTTCATCTCTGGCCGGTCATGTGACCACAATGCTTCACATGCACAATGAGAATTGATCACGTGCACCTGCTTTGCCAGCTCAGCAAAGGCGCACTCGTGTCGTACCTCCTCTGGCGCATAATAGTCTCGTCCTCAGACTCCACCCTTTCCCCTCCTTGCGAGGGGTGGGGTCTGGGCACGAGACTATGCGCATAACGGGATTCAATTTCTAATTAGCGACCTCACTACCGAAAGGTCAAGTGTGTCCTACCTCCTCTGCCCAGACCCCACCCTCCCACAGCATTCATTGGAGAATGGGTGGAGTCTTCCGGAGGCGAGATTAGTGGAATTTTGATGCTTTCATACCTCCTCTGTGTGGGGACCATTTTATTGAGAGTTTGGTCCCCCAGACCAAATTTACCGAGAATTTTGGTGCCCCGGGACCAAAATTTTTGGCAGACCAAACTTTTACACCAAATTTCAAATGAGGGCATATAAAGTGCGAAGACTGAGCATGCGCATGTTGCTTTTATTTCCATGTGTTCAAGATGGTCTCCAAGATGGTGTTCTGGTCTGGAAAGGCTCTCTTCCAACGTAATTGTTTGGGTTCAAAACGAGCTCACTTCCCGTCGGTAAGTTAGTCTGTGTTTTAGTCTCTTGATTTTTATAAAATGGCTAAATGAGTCGTGGTTTGATGGTGTTGTCACGTGGTTTATATTTTGAGCCTTTATATTTACTGATACTAATGAAGGCACCAAGGTGCTTAACCCTTGGCGCCCTACCAATACTAGCTACCAGTACGATGAGCAGTGGGCCCAGCAGAGGATACTAGCTACAGTTATATTATAACTGTGGATGCCCTGGCGGACCGGGAGGCTGCCGGGTACTGACCGCACTGAGACTGACAGGCTACACAGAGAATATTGGTCATTTACAATGATCTGATTATCTCTGTAATAACTGCAAAGATATAGTCAGAGTACTAGCACTGTACTAGCTGGCAAGTTCACATAACATGACTCAGTGATTCATCAGTCTATCATCAGCTCTGTCATGCCTTAGATTCAAAACAAGAGCTTATAATATGCAAAACAGCATGATTAATAAGAGTATAGTGTTATTGCTTGCTAAATTTACCTACAAAGTAAGTTAGTTGCCCCTCAACTCCTGCATGCTTCTGCCAAGTGAAAACTGAGCATCCTTTAATCAATTCTAAATAACGCACACTAAGAAATGGGCGTGATTAGCAGGTGTGGCCTCGAAGCTTAGCGCTCAGAGATGCTGAAAAGCCTCAGATCTCAGGAACTACAAGGTTTTGTTGAATGCTATGTGTAAATTTTTTAAGATAATATCGATTATTTTACCTTGGTATGCCGCTTTTGAAGACTGGGCCTTCCGTTCTTGAGATATAGAGTGCACAAAAAATCTGTCAGACAGAC
Source organism: Tethya wilhelma (assembly GCA_964030475.1). NCBI lineage: Eukaryota > Metazoa > Porifera > Demospongiae > Tethyida > Tethyidae > Tethya > Tethya wilhelma. The sequence continues at coordinate 57,672 of CAXIPT010000027.1, forward strand.
AGACATACAAAACGACTATCGTAATCCTTGCTGCGCATGCGCGCGCCAAGGGTTAATTAGACTGCTCACATTCACCATATTCCTGTATAATAGAGATTGTTGGTTTGTGTATACTCTTTGCTCTTAGAATTGAGATTCCTCTCTCGACATTTATACTTTATTTGAATCACACATTTGCTCATGTAAAGGGAGAGAGAAGGCCTGGTACACACTGTTTGCGCATGCGCCAAATTTTATCTGTAATTTTCCGCATATTTTTCAGTATATGTGTCCACGGGGACCATCATACGGAGCAAGTTCTGTGTCATAACTGCTAACCATTGCACTATCTTAGGTCAAAGGTGAGTAACTTTGTAATCTTTTACCGCACAGAGAAATAACCAGAAAGATAAATGACTACGTGTACGAAAATATCCGAATTCCATTTTCTGGGAGAATTGAGCATGCGCTAACAGTGTGTACCAGGCCCTCTCCCTTCTTTGATGGGAGGGGCCTGGGTATGAGGTTAGTAAAGCATTCAAACAGTGTCCTCCTACGAAATCAACTATCGCAAAATCAACTACTACTAGAGCAACTCCCGTGAAAACCACTTCCCACAAAATCAACTCTCTTGAAATCAATTTTCCCACGAAATCAACTCCCTTTTTTCAGTATGAATCAATCATGGAAAAACATGACGGGTCAGTAGTTGATCTCAATGCTGTACACTGAACTCACTCTTGCAGAAAACAGCTGCAATCAGTTCGTATCCCATCATATGTCTGCATTGCGTGGCAAGGTCTGGAGTAAGAAGCCCCTAACATGGATTGACATCACTGGCCAACAATGGAACTATTACGTATACGACTATGATGGACCGAGAACAAATAACAATGTAGAGGGGTGGCATTCTCATTTGAAAAAGATTGTTGGAAAGCTTCACCCCAATATTTTTGAAATAAGTTGTTGACGTGATGAAGAGAGAGCAAGCCTGCACCTAGTCTTGCTGGCCAACCCCTTTCAAGGAAAGAAAGGGTCTGGTAACACTCGCATAGCAGTTTTGTTCAAGGGTTTGTCAAGGGTCAAGGAATTTCTCGGACCGTTTAATTGGCCATAGCATGTTATAGCTATGTAAACTCCAATAGTAGTTCCTATTGGAGGTGAAGCCATTACATCACTTATCAATTTGATAACAGCAAAACCACACTACAATCTGCTGACAGTGCAGAACAAACAAGATTATTTTTTTGCTTCAATTTTTGCAAAGCTGGCTAAAAATCAAACTGGATATGGGCAGTCATCTTACCATTCTGTCAACAGAGAAGGGCCAGACAGAGAGTTTTCTCGAAAAGAAACAACTGAATCGTCCAGGTCGCCGCAGTTTGCTGCCTGCCTGCCAGCTACCTAGGGCGCTTTGAAGAGCGCTTTTTAGCTCCATAAAACTTTTCGTATTCAGAGTCTAAAGAAAATCTTGATGTTAGGCCCGGCAAAACCAAGGTAGATTTTCTGTGCATCAGCGTTCTGGATAGCGCCAGCCATGCTGCTTGGAAAAAACTGACGCAGAAAATTTATTTTGACAGTAGTTTACTGTAGCACTTCACAGAAAAGCTATGAAAACTAGATTTTCTACTTTCCAGGAAAAAACTGACTAATACTGTGCTTCTGAATAGGAAGAGTTTTGATCGTACAGTTCTGTTGCTAGATTTTGGTAGATTTTTTGTGCTCATAAAGTTTTAATATCAATGATTTTGCACTTTGTACCCCGTAACCTTAAAGATCTATACTGTCATGATTGCACATTTGCATATTTTTGCATATTTAATGATTAACTTATTAAAATATTCAAAAATTTAAGAGTTGATTTCGTGGGAAAATTGATTTCAAGGGAGTTGATTTCACGAGAAGTTGTTTTGCGAAAGTTGATTTCGTGATAGTTGATCTCATGGGTCTGAATCATCCAAACCCTTCTGTCAGGTGTAGTTATGCTACGTATAAGTACAAATTTACATTCATTAATAGTAATTTTTGTGATACAGCAATGGCATAGCAAGCAAAAATTCACCAGCTTTAGCTCAGTTTAGCGGACTGAATTTAAGAGTTCAAAGTCCACGAGGAAGCTAGTACTGTCTGGCCTAGCCAATTCCTTACACACAAGTAGGAAAGGGGTTGGTTTTAACCCTAAGCATTTCATATCCCTCTGGTATATCTATATATTACGTGACAAAGAGATGAGGACGTGATTTTAAAATAGACGTGTATGTATCAGTTTAATGTGCTTAATTCTGTTCCTTTTTTTCTCAGAATAAAAAAAAAGAGTCTATACATGGCTAGTGAGGCAAGTCTTAGCTGTTTCTTGGCTTAACCCCCCCCCCCCCCCCCCCCCCCCCCCCCCCCNACTCACATACTTAGCCCAGATTCAACAAGAAGCTCAGTCCTCTAGATCACGCTGATCTTTACTCCCATTATGGATCTCAGACTTTATTTATTATGATGCATGTAGTGTTACTATATAATTTCTCATTTTTTTTTAAAAATCCTTTATCTTTGCTGCATGTTTGTAAGAGGCTGGCTATGCCAAACTAGCACTAAGCCTGCTGCCATTGATCATGACATTTAATACCCTCATGTATTCCCAGTATGGTAGTACTGGGTACACAGGCATGGCACGGATGGCCCATTAGTGCAGTACAAATATTCACACTAATAACCTGCAAAAACTGAGCACTTGGCACTACAGGGCTTCTCAAGCTACTATTTAGCTCATTCTCTTTCTAATGTGCCCCAAAACATGGCCTAAAACTATTGCAAAGTAACAAACTAAAATATGCCATACCTCCAGTCCATCTACTTCTTCTTCTTCTATCTTCTCACACCATATCTTAGAGACCATTCACTTTTAAAATCTGATTCTTGAAAAAAGAAACTTGGTTTCTTTGTCTTCAGTCACTTTTGCCATCGTTTTTTTGAGTTACTAGATACAAGATGAATAACGCCATCACCATATGACATATGACCGTGTGTCCGAATAGGCGCTGTCCGAAAATTGGTAACTTTACGTTATAGTAGCTACGCATATGCATCTTCTTGTTTTTGTTTTTTTTTGTTTTTTTTTTAAACTAAAATCGATTGACAATGCTTAACAATCAAGCTAACTTTGCTGAAAGCCTTCTTGCATTAATAGAAGTTTCTGCCGGTCTAAAAAAAACCATGAGAGAGTCTAATGCACTACGATATCGCTGCGCAACTAGAGCCTTTTTTTTAGCAAGGCAAGAGTATCAACTCACCTATGAGTTTTTAGTGAAGGCACATTAAAACTGTGATGTGTGTGCACTTGCACAAAGACAAGGCCCTGGGCCTAAGGACTGGAAAAATAGAGTTTTAAATCTAGCAGTGTTCTTACACTGTAAGGAAAATTCTTAAATGCAGCCATTTCTGATTGCTAAACCACTGACAATGTGATGATCGTGATCACAGGGGATTTGAGCCAAGTTTTTTTTTTTGCACATTCCTCTTGTGGGTAAGCTTGAAACTTCCAGGTAGAAGCAGGGATAGTTAGGCTGTGCAGCAATGGCATCACTTTCAAAAGCTAGCGAGGCTACCTGTGGCCCTGGAAAAAAGCCTTAAACAAAACGCTAAATATATTTGCTAATGTACTACCCCTTTATAGCTGAGTTCTCCACAGCCTTTCTGCATGTAAGGTTGAAGCTTGTAAATAAGCCTACAAGAAGTCTTAAATAAATGAAAAAAAAGGTGTAGCCCTTAGCATTATTGTGATTAGTATTTTTGAGATTATACACATCACCTACATTATGTAATTGTGTCACTTCCGGTAGTGTACACAAATTGATACGTAGGCAAATGATAGACTAAATATTACAAAACCGATCAATTAGGTGATGGTCTTTGGGGAAAATGGAAATTTTTGACATTCATGATTGTGGCTGAGGTCGAGGGTGCAAGTATATTCAGAGTGATTGATACTGTAGACACCGTATAGCGGGAAATTTCGCAGGTCCAAATTTTCGCGATAAAGCATGTAGGAACGCTTTTTTCGCGGTTCAAATTTTCGCGGATTCTACATCCAGCAGTGACGCATGTGCGTATACGCAAGCGCTATTATTTGAGTCGTGTGTTCAAATTTTCGTGGTTCTTTTTTTCATGGTCAGATTGCCACCGTGAAAATCGCGAAAATTTGAACCCTGCGAAAATTTCCCGCTATACGGTACCACCCTATTGATACACTCGTTATATACACCTAACCACTTTCTTTCACAGTTTGTGCAAACCTTAAAATACTCAAGTTCTGCAACTGAAATTCGACAAATATTTATTGACTATTTTTTGCAACGTGGTCACAAATATATCCCCTCATCATCTGTGATTCCTCACAATCGTCCACCACTACTGTTTATCAATGCTGGAAGTAACCAGGTCAGACATACCCTAGTACATATGGTTGCTACCACTCTCATTAAGTCTAAGTGTATCCATAGCTTGTGCTGAGGCTTAATGAGTATGTGATGAGGTCGTGTTGTGTGTGTGTGTGTGTGTGTGTGTGTGTGTGTGTGTGTGTGTGTGTGTGTGTGTGTGTGTGTGTGTGTGTGTGTGTGGAAATGAGAGCAGAAATCCTCGGTAAATTATGTAGTAAACCACAGTATTTTACTAGTGGCATTCCGCTGTGTCTCGCCACTTACCATGCATTGCCACCTGATAAACCACAGAGAAAAACTAGCTAGCAGTGCTAACACCTTTGTAAGGCGTGTAGACATGGCTACTTACAGCATACACAAAGCGCCTGAGCTACAAGGCTAGCAAAGCTCTGACTAAATAGAGCTGACACAGTAAATGGGTGGAGTCAATTTTAGCCTCGTGGTAGCGTTTGTAAGTACAGATTAGCTGTTTTTGTTTGTCAAAGACTCCATTTTGGACTATGGTAAGCCAAAATAAGCCTTTTTAAGCGTGTAATGTAAGAAATAAGCACTGTTGTAGCAGTGTGTCTAGCGAAAATAATTTCTGTGTGTCTGTGAATCGGCAAATTTAGCGTGCATAGCTTGAATCTAGACTAGAAGAGCTGTATAGTTTAGTCTCGTCTTTTATCACAATGAAAGCTGTGAAATAATTGGCATATACAGTGGTTTCACTCCAAAAGCCGGGCTGGTACAGAAACTGTGCCACGTGGGTATTTGGCGGATTTGTGCAAGAAATGCGGCATTTACACGGTAAACCACGCAACCGTGGATTTTCATCGACAGTTTTTCACCCGGGTGTGTTCGTTTATAATATTTAACCCTCGGTGTCTATATATGCACAGTGAGTGTTGCTCTAGTCAGTTTGTGTATGTGTGTGTGTAGTAAAAATCTGAAGAATGCTGGCAGTAAATGTCAAAGTAACGATATGTACACAAAATAAATCAAATTTACTAAAATAGTGAACTTTGCTTTTTGCCTGAGGGTCATTTTATTTATCAGCAAAAGTTTGCACATGACCTCCTCAGAATTTGACGAAACTTGGTATGCTAATAATCCTCATGGTTATATGTTATCGGCCGGAGTGATGAGTTCAGTAGTTGTGTTGTTTCTTAGTAATAGCTCCCTGAATGTGTGAATTTTTTAGATTTTTCCTATATCTCTCCATATTTAAACACTCATAACTTGCTTAATCTTTGATAAATAAATTACATGGTGTTAAAGCATAAAAAAATAAGCTTTCATTTGATATGTCATATGCCTTCATTAAACAAAGTTTAGCACCTGACAGCCAATCCTTAATTTCGACCTTTGACCTTTCAAAGTGCTAAAATTTTAATATGATTGTGTACATTTTTGAGGCATTCATCTAAATGTTCTACAAATTCCATTACTGGGATAGTGAGTTATATGCTCTTACACTGCTGCATGTACAATGGTGGGGAATCACACAAAATAAGGGTCAATACAAACATTATTACAACTACATTGTAGTTGCACATTAGTTGAATTGTTCTAAAGTTACTTAGGACAAAGCATATACATTGAAGTTATTCTATTACTAGTGGCATGCAAGCATGGATTGGGGCGAGCACGAGCAAGCGCATGTGCATAGAGTTTTGCATGTGGGAATAGACTCGTTGCAGGCTCTCCCCTATATACATTCACTGTGAAAGGGGAGCCTAGTAGGTTATGTGGGAACGAGGCTAGTGCATATTGTTTGTTATAGCACTGGTGAAAGAGTATGGCATAATTATACAAGAGACACTTGACTTGGCTAAATTGGTTGTTGACAGAATACTTGTTGATTTCTTTGAGTCTGCAGTTGTTCTCATTACTGCTCAAGCAGGACTCCATTGATTCTCTCTTGCCAGTTAACAGTTACTCTCCTGGCCACCTAGTACGCCCGGGGTTTCAGCATCATGCATGAATTGAATCTTAGCAGCTAGCTGTTGTATCAGTTCTGAGTTATCGGCAGTTCAATAGCTTCTCGGACTCTGAGCTGGTGGCTGCTCTTGTTATCCAGTAGTATTGACATCCATCCATACACCCAACATTACTGCAGTAGTTGAAACAATTCAGTTTGCCTGCTGGTTTTATACATGGCCACTGCGTATAAATTATGTGTGCTATCGGATTTTAGCTGACAAATTAACATAGTGATACAATGAGCTTACCTTCGTGTAGGTTGTTGCCACCTGTAGTAAAATGTGCTTTAGCTTTTCGGCGTGCCTATCTTACATAGACACTTCTCAGTCCTTCAGTGGCTTTCTGTTCGGTGTGCGCACACACGAGGCCAGTGTTGACAATTTTCAGGGCTTTGCAATTTTTCATAGACACGTGGCATGGCATGCGGTTAATTTGGAAGAATTAGAATATATACGGAAAGTGGTCGGTCGGACGTTGCTCCACTATATATATATATATATATATATTTATATTTATAAGGACAAAATACTCGTTCACACGACTACAATGGGGCTCGCTCATGCTTGCCCCAATAATTAGGGCGAGCCTGAGCGAGCCCCACATAGTTGTGTAACTGTAAAATTTCTATCTGTCTGTCTGTCTGTTTGTACACGGTTGACACTTTCCGTATATTCAAATTATTTGAACAAGGTAAGCGCCTACGTATTAAAACGTCACAAAATATTGAAATTTGGATCGAATAAGTAGTGTACATGTGGCCAACCAAGGGACAGCTTTTATATATAGATAGATAGCCGGAGCCTTGTCGACGCTGGGGACAAGGCTAGGAGAAACGCTTGAGGAGGACTCAAGGCACAGACAAAGCAATGCAGCTCATGGACGACTAGAGCTAGACCATGCATCAGCCAGAGAGCTCAATGAGACCACTCCTATCCCACAGCCCATGCCAACAGTTGCTAGTCTAAGACATGAAGTAGGCAGAAATAATTATACTTCTGAGAGAAATGTTTGTGAAGCAGACATCAGCCTGTGAGACAGATATATCAAGAGCAACATCGTATGCAACTCTCACACCATACATGTACATCAATAAAAGTTTAAATTTTAGTTATGATGATTTAGTCCTCCTCTATGCCAGCCCCTACTGCTGTTCAACTCCGACAGTGTCATTGATTGTTCTGGGACAGTGAAATTCTAAGTCTTTTTTGATGACATTTATAGTCATGTATGTACACGCAGTCAGCTTAAGCTAGTTGTGGAAGCCTCAGATAAAACTGAGAGGGCAGCTAAATGCCTTGAAAGGCATAGGGAGACTACTCCTGAGAAAGGTGTTCGTCATGCTGATCTAAGAGACAGACTTTAACATGCATAAGTTGAAGAGGTGTTAATATCAGCTGTGATGCCAATCATGTCCGTCTACAGGATATGGATCGATACAGTGGACATGTGTACTTGTCAGAAAAGATAAAGAACAAGCATATCAAGATTTCTGCATTCAAAGAAATTGAATTGGCTGTTTGCTTCTACTGAATGGATGTCAGGGAGGAGAGGATTCCATACTCTAGAAAGTTGACGACAAGTCCTCATTGATTTGAATTTGGTTGGCTCAGTCAGACTGACCTCTCATCAAGATGATCTATTTACAGTAAATCTCAACACAAGCTCCCATTACTATTTCAATTAATATTATTAAAGGTGCAGTCGCACGGAAGTAATTACGGCACCATTTTTTTTTTGAATTCCGGGCCCAAAAAACCAAAAACTCAATCTGATTGGTTGAAATACGTCATCGGAATGTAATTATTTCGCACAGTTAGGGAGAATCGCATATTATTTGTCCACGTGTTTGCGATCAAGAAAGCGTAGATTTAGCGTTGAAAACCGGTGCAGTTAGGAAAAAAAGTAGCTGGGTAAGCTAGAAAACTAGCGAAGAGTAACACTAGAGCTTTTCATGAGGGTTGGCTGTATTTGAAGAGCGTGGAGACTCATACTATAGATATAGTGCTGGTCTACATATTCTGGGTGCAGGAATTACGTGCACAATACGGCTTCATTACGTCACGTAAGTTCACTTCCGTGCGACTGCGCCTTTAATGATTTTTCCAATGACATCAACTTTAATAATTTAATTACATAAAGTAATGACAACCACGCTCAGGCTCGCCCCATTGATGCCTTGCATCTGCTTAGTAACCGTAGCCATTTTGTTGAACTTTAAATTAAAGAAGAGTAACTCGATAGTTTTGATCTTTTATTAATGACTTAGTCATGTGAAATCCCTTCAATATACCTGGTCATGCTTGGAAAAGCCAAAAGAAGAATCTCAGACCAGTGGCAGCCTGGATGTGTGAAAAGGCCCCAAATGTTTCAACTGGGTCCAAGATTTGTGATACATGCAGGAAAAAGTTAAGCACTGGAATTCAAGTCCCTGAGTCTGATCCTTATAGTCCTCCCAGTTCTCCAACTCCTACCAGTCCAGAAGAACACAAAGGGCTCTATCTTCAGTCTTCAGCAGCAGTTTCCTCTCTCAATAAGTACCTTGAAGAAATTGGTGAGACACCATATTCTAAGAGCAGAGCCCGAGCAAAAGGTTACTCAAGAGAAAAAGTGAAATAGATTACACAAGCAATGCAATGTGTAATTGCCACCAGTGAAGCAGATGATGATGGAAGTGAAATGCTTAAACAGCTGAAGGAGAAGTTTCATGCCATGAGAAATGAAATGAGCAACTCCAAGCGCTCACTGTATTACCAAAAAGCTGCATAATAATCAAAATCCAATAGGAATTTGGTGTTTCAGCCTATATGGCATGTATACTACTTGTAGATTGAAGAAGTTAGTAGAAGAATAAGGCATTTTTTCTGTTCCTGATCCTGTATGCAGACCTTTGCTGCCAGCAGAAACAACTGACACTGTACTTGCCTTTTACGAATCTGATGACGTAAGCTGTGTAATGCCAGGCAAAAAAGATTTTGTGTCAGTAAGAATTGCAGGCAAGTGTCAGCACATTCAGAAGTGACTGGTTCTCAGCAACCTGAGAGAGGCCTATCATGAATTTAAAAATCAATTTCCTGAGAAAAAGATAGGATTTTCAAAATTTGCTAAACTGAGACCAAAGTATTGCATTCTGGCAGGAGCGATTGGTACACATTCAGTATGCATGTGCACGATACATCAACATGTGAAGTTGATGATGTTTGAAATACAATTTCCAGAGCTACCAACTTATCATCACTGTTTAGTTAAGCTTATGTGTAACCGTCCACATCCTAGGTGCTATTTGGGTGAATGTGATGTCTGCCCAGGAACCGAGAAACTTCACCAACAGCTACTCATTTTGATGAAATTGAAGTGAAGCAAGTTGTCTACAAGTAGTGGGTCTCTACTGATAGATCTACACTCCAGATCTGTTGTACAACAGCAGAAGAGTTTACTGACTTCTTTTGTGAGATGGTAGAGCTGTTGCGTTCACACTCATGGCAACACAGCTGGCTTCATTCTATGCAACTCGTAAGGCAACACTAAAGGTAGGAGAATTTTTAGTAACTGCAGATTTTTCTGTAAACTACTCATTCGTGCTGAAAGATGCTGCTCAAGGGTTCCACTGGAACAATTCCCAGGTAACTGCATCCTTTTGTTGCCTAGTATATCTGGATTCAAATGGTGAAGTTCCTCTTTTGAGAAATCAGTGAAAAACTTTTGAAAAAGGTGAACAGCTACAGTGTCATTGTGTAGACAGTCTGATATATGACCACATAATTCAGGAAATTTCTGCCACCATCATTGCACCCTATGAAGATAATATACTTCTCAGATGGTGCTGCAGCACATTACAAAAACTGGAAAAACTTCCTCAATTTGTGTCTTCATGAGGAGGATTTTGGAATTACTGCAGAGTGACACTTTCCCACCACTTCACATGTAAAGGGAGCTTGTGATGGTCTGGGTGGTACAGTAAAATGATAGCAGCTCATGCTAGTCTCCAAAGGCCTTACAATGACCAATTAATGACAGCATGTACGCCAGTTGTTCGATTGGGCATGTGCAAATGTGCCAGCTGCTCACTTTGGCTATTGTAACAATGAAGACTATGAATGAGAACAGCATTTGCTCGACCAACACTTTCAACAGTCTCGCACTATACCTGGTACAGGAAGGCTGCATTCTTTTATACCTGTCTCAAATAGCACTGTTCAAGTCAAGTTTTTCTCATCATTAGATACATCCAGAAATGAGCGAGTCACTTTAATAAAGAACGATCTCTCTCTAGAATCAATTTCTGGCTGTATTACTTGCATGTATAGTGAGAACTGGTGGTTAGCTTGTGTTCTAGAGGTTACCCAAGAAGTGAGACTAACATTTCTTCATCCTCATGGACCTTCAAGCAGCTTCCCAAGAACCAGAAGTTATTCGCATAGTACCAGTAGAACACATTCTATCTTTAGTAGATCCAAGAACAATTAAGGAGTGGATGCACATACACCCTGACAAAGAAAGACATTTCTTCCGCTTTTGATAAGTTTCACAACAGTATGTCAAAGTAAACTAATCAGCTAATTTACATATTATTTTTGATTCAACACTTTTTGCAAGGTCAAAGGTTGAAATTAAGGATTGGACGTCAGGTACTAAACTTTGTTGAATGAAGGCTTATGACATATCAAATGAAAACTTATCTTTTATACTTTAACCCAGGTGAATAACGGTCTGCGAAATCCGGTTGTTCCTTGGTGTTGCACAGCACCAGTATATTACATTCCTGTGGTTTAATTAATTAATTTTTCCATATTGCTCATTCAATATATATATCTGTCATTCATTATTATACTGTACGGTCCATGTAGTCTCCATTGTCCCTGTAGTCTCCATGGTCTCATACAGTCTCCCTCTGTCTCTAGCCTGTTCATGTACACTTTGAAAATTCCAATGGTCATGCACTATAATGGTTTTATAAACTGCATGGCAATCCCAAGCCTAAAGGAACCCTCCTATTGCCTACAGTTCTGTGAGATCTTGCAAAGTGGCATCTAAATGTAGTCTCATACTTTTGTCAAGTATACTCTATGTTGTGTAATATTACATGAGTCTATTATTTATCTTCCACATGCATGTATTTTCTCAATTGCACTAACTGTTACATTAATTTTTATGATGCATAATGTCTATGATGCCCTTGACTCCCAATCTAATAGCTAGCTAGTATTATAATGACTGTTACAGTAACTTTATTTAAAATATGAAATGGCACCAATATATAAATTGGCGCCCTAGCAATACAATACATTGTCACACATGACAATTTACCTATAGCTACCAGTACGATGAACAGTGGGCCCAGCAGAGGATACTAGCTACAATTACTATTATAACCATGGATGCCCTGCTGGACTGGGAGGCTGGTAGTAGCAGTCTGACCGGCTATACAAATATTTGCTCACTGACAATGATCTGATTACCTATATGTTAACTGCAAAGATATAGTTAGAGTACTAGTACTGTACTAGCTGGCAAGTTCACATAACCCGGCTGACTCAGTGATTGTTCATCAGCCTATCATCAGCTCTGTCATGCCTTAGATTCATTAAAAATATGCTTATGATGTGCCAAAACAGCATGATTAATAAGAGTATAGTATTATTGTGTGCTAAATTTACCCTACAAAATAAGTTTGTGGCCCCTCAACTCCTTCTGCATGCTTCTGCCAAGTGAAAACTAGTCAATCTAAATAATGCACACTAAGAAATAGGTGTGATTAGCAGGTGTGGCCTCAAAACTTAGTGCTCAGAGAGGCTGAAAAGCCTCAGATCTCAGGAACTGCAAGGTTTTGTTGAATGCTACTTGTAATTTTTTAGCTATACAATATCGATTATTTTACCTTGGAATGCTGCTTTTGAAGACTGGGCATTCCGTTCTTGAGATATAGAGTGGACAAAATATCTGTCAGACAGACATAACCCTTGCTGCACATGTGCGCGCCAAGGGTTAGTAATGAACTGCTCCAATAGTATAAAATTAGTACAAAATCAGAAGACAAAACATTAATTGGTCAAACAATTAAAACTCGTCAATACATATTGTAGTCTCCAAAGTGCTTGACATTTGAGAGTATATTGAGCATTAAAAAATCTATATATTAATTTAATGATAGCTACATGTAAAACATTTTCTAACAGAAATTTCTTGCACATGTAGCTATGTATGAAGTCCGACTCGAACATCAACTTATAATAATTCAACTGCATTTTCAATTAGCTATACTTAACTTGCTGAGTCCTTCATCATTCGGCTCTCTAATATGTATATTTAATTGAAATGGCTAAGGTGCGCATGAATTCATAACAATAACTAGAGAGACCATGGAGACAATGTGCAAGACTTGTGATTTAAAGAGTTAGAGACAGAGACTCATAGAGAGATTATTGATTAGCCCATGGAGACCACAGGACAATGATACAAATGGGGTAGAGACAGAGGGAGACCATATGAGACCATGGAGACCACAGGAGTTATCACATGAATGGGCTAGAGAGGGGAGACTGTATGAGCAATACAATTATAGTAATTAAAAGAAATATTAATTAAGTAATTAAACCACAAGAATTTAATATATTGGTGCTGTGCAACACCAAGTAGCAACCGGAAATTCGCGGTTGCGCGGTTTCTTGCACGAATCTGCCAAATACCCACGTGGCGCGGTTTCTGTGCCAGCCCGGTTTTTGGAGTGAAACCATTTTATACGGCAATTTATTTCACAGCTTTCATTGTGATAAATGACAAGACTAAACTATACAGCTCTTCTAGCCTAGATTCAAGCTATGCATGCTAAGTTTGCCGATTCACAGACACACAGAAATTATTTTCGCTAGACACACTGCTACAACAGTGCTTATTTCTTACATTACACGCTTGAAAAAGCTTATTTTGGCTAGGATTGCCATATGTACGCAGTAATTTTTTGTGCATTTTATTTTGGTCACTTACATTCAAGTAAAAAAAAATTGAAGCCAAGAATTTATCTCGGGTACATTAATTTCATATATCATATTATAAGCAAAGTTTTGTCCGTGTGTGTGTGTGTGTGTGTGTGTGTGTGTGTAACGGAGGGTCACCGGAAGTGATGCGACCTCGAGCTAAAACGCTACTTTTTCTTTGGACTTTGAAAAATGTAAGCTATGAAAAGTGTGCCTAGAGAACTAGCTTAGATAGTACTAGCCTAGGATAGAATGGCAGGTGCTACAAGTATGGCTAACTTTTTTTGAGATCGCTGACAAGGCATACCAGTGGCGTCTGGATCCGACGAACAAGTGTGAAAGAGAAGCCAATCTTTCACAAAAGAAGCCTAGCGAGGGGAGAACTTTCGCTTCTAGGAGTCTGCTTCTCTGTCGCTGTACACGAAACACAGCTAGCCAGATAACGAGTTTCTTTGCCAGCTGATTGCAAAAATGGCGGAAGTCGGAAAAGGGTCGTCTGTGACGTCACGTAGTGAGGTAAATAATTGCTGAGCTGGCCGGCCGCAAAGTAGAACTAAGCCAGAGCACTGGTACAAAGCAGTGCATATACACATGCAGCATTACTTCCCTTTGAGTTTCCGATTGCTTATGCCAGTATTGATGTGATTGTTGTGTGTTGCTTCAACTGCAAAGGTTGTTAGCCAACTGACCATTGAAGAATATTTATTCTATACACAATTATCATAGCTTTGCTCATCAATTTTATCTTACCATGGATATTATAGCTCTAGCTATAATATCCATGATCTTACTATTGTTTGAGTTATAGTAACTGCATCCTATAAACATACACAAACAAGGAGTGGGCGAGCGAAGCGAGCCCCACTCCTTGTATATATATATATATATATATATACCGTATAGCCGGAAATATTGACGGGGATTTTAATTTGACGGTTTGACGGTCAAATTCTAAATCGTCAAATTTAAATCTGCCAATATTTTGGTCTTTATTATTTGTAGTGCGAGCGTACGCGCACATCAAAAAACCGCACGCGTATTTGGTAAATGCATGACGCAATGCTTGACTCCTCCCACCGTGGTATACTGTACTGGCCAGCTGGCACTGTGTCGCACGTTTCGTGTACGATCTCTGCAGATCTGAGAGCAAGCGCTTCAACCATGGCTCTTCTAAAGTACTTGATTAAAGAGAAACCAAGCTGCTCTCCCGATAAGCACACTTGCCCAAGACTCATCGAAAAAGAGATTCAATCAGCAAATGAGAGTGAGGATCTTAGAAGGGCAAACACCTGATGATCGGACCCGTGAATCTGATCGAACTGCCAAGTACAACAGTTACACAGCAGAAGAGAGAGCAATGATTGGGAAGTATGCAGCTGAAAATGGACCCACAAGAGCTGCCAGGTACTATTCACAAGTTCTCAATAAGTCTATTCCTGAATGTACTGCCAGAAGATTTAAATCACAGTACCTCAAGAAGGTGCAAGATCTTCACAAGTCTGGCCCCACAAATCAACTCAATGCACCACCTGAAGTGAAGGCCTTACCTACCAAAACCCAAGGGAGACCACTACTTCTTGGACAAACTTTGGACAGTACAGTGCAAAATTACATAACATCCATGCGAGCTGTAGGAGGTGTAATCAACACAGCGATCATCATGGCAGCTGCAGAGGGAATCATTGCTAGCAAGGATCGATCCCTACTTGTGAAGTATGGTGGCCACATTGAGCTGTCAAAGTCATGGGCGAAATCACTACTTGGACAAATGGGCTATTCGAAAAGGAAGTGCTCCAATGCTGGGAAGGTTTCACTTGTTCACTTTCAAGAAATTCAAGAGAATTTTCTTGCTGATGTTCAAGCTGAAGTTATCATGAATGAAGTACCAAATGATATTGTTTTTAATTGGGATCAAACGGCTCTCCATCTGGTACCAACTGGCCAATGGACTATGCATCGCACAGGAGAGAAGATAGTTCCGATTGCAAACAGTGATGACAAAAGACAGGTTACCGCTGTTCTTGCTGCCACAATGACTGGAGAGTTTCTTGCACCTCAGATAATTTACAAGGGGAAGACAACAAGGTGTCACCCTAAAGCACCAGTGCCAGATGGCTAGGATATTTGGCATAGTGATAACCACTGGTCAAATGAAACAATGAAACGTTATGTGGAGAAAATCATCGTTCCGTTCCTTGTTCGTAAGAGAGCAACACTGAAGCTTGAAACAACCCATCCAGCCCTTGCCATTTTCGACTGCTTTCGTGGACAGACAACACCTGAGTTCTTATCGTTACTTCAGAAACGTAACATCATTCCAATGCAAGTTCCAGCGAACTGCACTGACAAGCTTCAGCCCATGGATATCTCGGTCAACAAGCCAATCAAAGATCACATCAAGAAGTCCTTTCACACTTGGTATGCTGAAGAAGTTCAAAAGCAGTTGAAGACTGTTCCTGTACATGAGGTGAAGGTAGACCTAACAGCTGCTGTTGTGAAGACAAAAAGTGTGAACTGGTTCATTTCTGCTTGGGAAGCAGTACAGGATCACTCCAACATCATTATCAATGGATTCAAGAAGGCTGGCATTTTTGATGCTATTGCAACAGTAACTGACTGAACTCCATGGACACAGAGTGGCACCACTTTAGAGAGACTCACAGTAACCAGTCCGTAATTAATATTCCTGCTCATGATATTTTTACTCATGTATATTGTTCCCAAATCTCATGCACTCCTGTAATTCTTTTTAAAACTTTGATATAATATTATTATTAAGCAATGATGCCATTTGTTGGTAAACACTGAAGGTGGTCAATGTGCATGGTGACTAGTGGCCTATATGATTCTAAGGGAAAAATTCAAGTTTCAAGTTTTGAAAACACTTCAGCAAATGTCCTCTCATGGCAGTTTGATGAAACATGAGGGTCTTTGGATCACAACCATGAGCCAAGAGAGTAGCAGTAGCAATTGCAAAAAGACCACAATCTGTAGATCCACTTTGCTTTGGGCCTTTGTCAACAATCACTTTCACATCAGATCCATACAAGTTTCGGAGAAGTTCTTGTGTTGGTTGATCAATGGAAGAGTACAGTGAATCAAACACTCGAACAGTATTTGCTGGAGACCGTACAGTTGAAGCTACGATCCAATGGTTCCCTCTAGTATGAATAATCTGTATAGATCTAGACGAGGGCTTGCATGTGTTCGCATATGCTTGTTTCTCAAGAAGCAGGGTAGACTCAAGACCAGAGAGCACACTGTGCTCCTTTTTAAGTAGAGCTTGAGCAAAATTGATATGTCTGTCTGATAGAAGACCTCCGGATGTGATGATTTCTTTATCAGCCAATGACAGTTCATAATGATTGAAAACCAGCCATGGTTCTTCTAGCGGGTTGTGGTTCGTGACATTGCTGATATCCAGTAGATTTCTCTTCTTTGCTGGTTGTTCTATTTCTGATTTTTCAGGCTGTGGCTTATATGTTCTTACTAACTTCTTCATCTTCAAAACTTCCTTTGCTCTTCCACTAAACTTCATTGAACAAGGCACTTCGAGACCACCTTGGGGAAGGTCAGCTGAATACCGCCTTGATTCAGTCACAGTGCATACGATACTCCCTCCTTTTCCCAGGAAAAGTGAACACGCAGCTGATATCCGTCGGGGGATGTGGCCTACTATATCGTCAAGCTTCATGACAGATACTGCATACGGGTCGCTCGTGTTGGATGGTTCTCTCAAACATGTCAGCTCTTCACCAATAGTTGGAGTCCACAGTCGCTGATAGACATGGTGACCTCGTATACAGCTCTCCACTACGTAGTTTTCCTCCATCAGTGCTCTTTAGACCGTAGTTTAGACAAATTCTCACTTCAAGGATTCTTTCTAGCAGCTGGCCAGAGATCAGCTGACACAATCTGGACTCACGTGAGCTTAGGTCGCAGTTGTATTTATTATGCGCGCGCGTGTACGCACATATACTTGCGTGCCAACACCGTCAAATTTAAATTCATCAATATTTTAATTTTACGCTCTGCTGAGCAAACCGTCAAATTTTTTGACCGTCAATATTTCCGGCTATAGGGTATGTGGTAATGTTAACAATTCTTGCTTCTGCTTTGAATTCCAGTTATTACATTAGTATTGTGTCAACATTCATGTATATTTCACACGCACACATACACACACAGTTTGACCCCATTTTCCAAGGCACTATCGACCCACGTAGTGACTTTGCTAAATTGACTCGTGCAACAAACTCCCAAAAGTGTATTCGAGCTGGAAGTATGCACAATGACCTGTATCGTGTGGGAACAGATACCTACCATCACACATTTTTTGAAATGCTGGGTAACTGGTCTTTTGGTGATTTCTTTAAGGTACGTACATGTGTCCCACTATTTTCAAATTTATGCCGACTCATCAACTGTGGTAATGAAGGCAACTACGGTGTGTACGCTATGGTGTACTGAACTAGTATACTGTATATGTAAAACATGATTAGGAGCCAGCCTACCTGTTCCAACCTGCAATCAACCATGTATTAAGCTTGTGGCCAACCAAGTTACAATAACCTATGTCCATGGAAAACTATATATAGAAAATTCACTGAATGATAAAACTTGATAAACATTCACACTGATGCTTATACACTACGTGACTAATGCTGATCTTCAGCTAGCAAGTCAGGTCTTGATTCATGAATGCAGTGATTCAGTAGGGTTCACTGATATAAAACAACACATGAGCTGATGAGCTTAGCTCAGTTGGCTTAGCTGCTTGGATTGGTGTTAGTAACTGGAAGTAGAGTTCCTGTGTATGTACTGTATAATTCCCATGCAAACATTTCTGAAAAAACATTACGTCCACCTGTTTAATCTCATTATCACTGTAGGAACTGGAAAAAATACAGTTTTGATGCAACAGCCAAACGTTACAAATCGCGCATCAAAACTTTGACTGAAAGCAGCTACGAGGCTCTAAGCTACATGTAGAAAACAGAGCAAGAACCGGCGCATGCAGTGTACAACAGAGAGAGTTTTCATAGTCAACTTAGCCTAGTAAGGCTGTCAATCACTATATGCTTGTAGTTTTTCCTTACCGTTTATATCGATCATGCTGCTGCTAAATTTCTTTTTGTCAGTGTACTTTTTATACTTACTGTTGTTCTACAACAAAATACTGTCCAAGCACTCTATTAATAGTGCTTGGTCTTGTCTTCGAGCCAGCAAAAAGATTCCAGAATGGCTAGGTGCCATTCACTTCTTCTCAGAACACTGATTTGTACCTGAAATGTTACACAATCCAGCTGAAAACAGAAATGGTTATGTGTCAAAACTTTGTTTTGGCATTTTATTATGTGTGTTTACGCATCGTTTTACTGTGAAATGCAAATGGAACCTCTGTTGTAGGAAACCAATAGACCAGCTGGACACTGCATGTTCCCCCATGTAACTCTAGGGAGGATTTAATACCCATCACCCCAAATCTCCCCCATTGTTATTAATCATTGGGAAAGAAATAGTGTGGGTGCCACTATACTGTAAATCTTCCCTAAAGCTGTATATTTAATGCTGCACAACACTAATTAGTACCTAAATTGATATAGGAAAGATTTTGTGCACCTAGCACTAAATGCTCCTAATATAGTAGTAGATTGGATGACTATAAGTTTCTATGGGACTATATAGGTTTATGTTATAGCTACATGTAAAATTCAGAGAGAGTGATTAGTATTGTCCCGCATAATACTATTATCAATATATACTATCACAGCAGTAATATTGGTGGAAAAGTGGTGTAACCGAAAACATATTAATAGAAGCATAAATAATTTGTGAGCATGAGTGAGCCCCACAGTAGCGTGGTGAACGAGTGGTTTGTATATCCGTATGTTATATAGTTATTGACCAAGCATGAGGTTTATATGGAATATACAGTGCCTGATACCCGAGGGCGATAGCCCGAGGGTGAATGCACTGTATATTCCATACAAACCTCATGCTTGGTCAATAAGTGTTTTCTTGCCCTGCTACTATAGTAAAAAACACTTCCTGGCAACAAACAATTGGCACACTATAAATAGCTAGCTTCGTAAGTTGCAAGCCATTTTTTTTTGAATATCTCGATCTTTTCAACAGCAACGTTTCCGAAAAAAGACATTGAACTCTTTCAAGAAACTTGAACTGTCCAGAAAAAACAATCCTATTCAGAAAAAGACTTAAGTTTCTAGAAAACTGTTCTGAATGTACCTGTAAACAGCCAAAAGGAAAACACTCTGCTGTTTCACATCGCTACAGCTAAGACAGCAACAGCCATGGACTCTGGAGCGTTGGACAGCAACGGGCCGTTCAGTACTGCCAGGCTGAGCCACCGCGGCACTACAAAATGTTGAATATTTGCAGCTCACCGACTTTTCTTGCTGATAGAACCTCTCTAATATCTGCTGCTATTGTCAACGCTGTTCTTTTTGAGTTTGGCTAGTCACAGAAGCAAAAAAAGCCTAGCTGTGCTTGTAGGAAGACTAGTGTGAACTTTGAACCCAGCTGTTCCACGTGTAGCAACAATAACTATTGCGCAATAGCTTGTAATTTTTTTTGCACACTACTTGCTTGAGTGTCTCTATAACACAATTTCCCTAACCACAGGGATCTGTATATGCCCTCCTATCAAAATGTACACAGTAGCAGGGACTGTATAGCATTTATAGACCACTGTAAAACTTAACAACCACTTGACAACGGGCAAGAAATATATATGTATACTGTATAGTGGGTAAATTTGGCAGACTTAAAATTTTAAATTTGGCGATTCAATTCTGCATGCTGCATCCTTTATATGCATATGCGTGCATTTGGCGAATTATAATTTGGCGATTTGCAGAATAATTCACCATTTTGCCAAATTAAATTCTTGCCAAAAGTTTACCCGCTATATGGTAGTGGAGTAACATCTGACCGACCGTTTTCTGTATATATCTGAACTATATTCTAATTGTTCCAAATTAACCGCATGCCATGCCACGTGTCTATGAAAAATAGCAAAGCCCTGAAAATTGTAAACACTATGTAGCCTTGTACTGAGCAGAATACCACTGAATGGCTGAGAAGTGTATATGTAAGATAGGCAAGGCCAAAAGCTAGAGCTTGTTTTGCTTCAGGTGGCAACAACCTACATGAAGGTAAGTTCATTGTATCACTATATTCGTCAGCTAAAATCATAATTTATGCTTTTATAAATGCAGCGAAAACGGGCAGGCAGAATAGTTCATAGCTGAATTAACTACTGCAGTAATGCTGGATGTATAGATGGATATCAATACTACTGGATAATGAGAGTAGAAGCTACAACAGCTGAGAATAAGAGGACGTACAGTGAGAGGCTCTAAATTAAAACTTGAATCCCTGAGCTCAGAAGCTAAAAACATCTAGAACTGCTGATAACTCAGAATACAACAGCTAGCTGCCTGATCTGTAATGAGAGTAACTGGCAAATGACAGGAAATCAATACTCTGTCAACAATCAATTTATAGGCAAGTGTCTCTTGTATACATATATGTACATGTAGTTATGCCATACTCTTTCTCATGTGCTATAACAAACAATATGCACTAGCCTTATTCTCACATACGGTTTACTGGGCTCCCATTTGACCTTACACTTAACACTCACTGTGAGTGGAAGGTCAAAGGAGAGAGCCTGCATGGGAACGAGGCTAATTCCCACACACAAGAATCCATGCATGTGCATACGCTTGCTCGTGCTCACTCCATTCCATGCTTGCATGTCTTGTGTGTAAAATTAATATGCATATAATGGAATCACCTCCCATTGTTACCAGTTGACATTCCATAGATTGAGTCATCTTATCATCATTTACAAATTAAGAGCAATAAGTGGAACTGTATGCTCTGTCTTCTTTGGGATGGCTGGGAATGGTGAAAAGTGGTTTGTAATAAGGCAGTCCGAAATGTGCTCTAATTTTTTTCTGGGTATACATAAACTTGCAACGTTATCACCATAGAGAAGTGAGACAGCAAAGCATATTGAAATGCATTCAGCTGGGGGCTTTTTCTCAAAAGAATCGTGTAAGTTTACTATGCTTTCTCTAAGGTGGGATACTAGCCAGCAATTGTTATAACCTTGGCTTTGTACTCGTAATGTGGTTTTAGGGAGCTGGCATGTGTGGAATTGCTCTGAAAGCAATTGAGCACTGGCATCCCTTGTATTTGTTTGTTAGTAGATGTATAGTAGGANCTTTTGCTGGGTACCCTCTTGGCTGGGGCTTGTTTTAAACTTGTCTTTTTCCTGTTAGAAGAGATTTTCTGTTTAGTGCTGCATTGTTCACCTTGAACAGTACCTGTGAGCCTACATTTAGAGCTCTCACTTGTACGAGGAATAGTGTACAGTGGGAGATCTTTTCTGAATGTAGCTCTCAGTCTGTTCACCTCTTTCAAACATTGGTTAGATACCATTATTCCCAGTACGGTAGTACTGGATACATAGGAATGGCACGGATGGCCCATTAGCGCAATACAAATATTCACGCGAATAACTCTGCAAAAACTGAGTGCTTGCCACTAAAAGGCTTCTCAAGCTACACTATTTAGCTCATTCTCTTTCCAACAAGCCTAAAAACAAAGCCTAAAACCATCGCTAAAGTATCAAACTAAAATATGCCAAATGTCCAATTTTCTCCATCTTCTTCTTCTTCTATCATGGCTCAACTTTACTCAAAGACTGTTCACTTTCAGAAGCTGATTCTTGAACGAATAAACTTGGTATCTTTGTCTTCACGTGCTTTTGGTATCGGTTTTCTGTGTCTCCCGATAGGTGGCTTGATACACGGCGAAAAGTGCCTTCTCCGTATGGCAGCCATTCATTTCTATATTTATGCATAATTCATTAGCTATGCAAACATTTCAAATTGACGACCCTTTTCCAGATATAAGTGTGCGTTATTTGGAATCTGAATATTCGCTGCCTGCCTGCTTTACCTGAAGATTTCTACCCAGGTGAAAATGTTAGCGGAAATCTGCTGTAAACTCGCAGAATTTTGTGGGTAAACCACGGTATTTCACTAGCGGTATTCCACTGTTTACCGTCATTACCGCCTTTAACCAGCGGTAAACCGCGATGAAAACTTGCTAAAAAGTTGCTTTATATCTTCGAAAAGAGCAAAGAAATGGCTACTTACAGCGTACACAAAGCGCCTGAGCTTCAAGCTAGGCTCAGCTAGCTGACACAGCAAATGGGTGGAGTCAATTTTAACCTCGTGGTAGGCCAGCTGAATGTTTGTGAGTACAGTTTAGCTACTTTTCTTTGTCAAAGACTCGATCTTTGGACAACGGTAAGTGAAAATAAGCTTTTTCAAGCGTGTAATGTAAGAAAAAAGCACTGTAGTAGCAGTGTATTTAGCGAAAATAATTTCTGTATGTCTATAGATCGGCAAACATAGCGTGCATGCTTTGAAATTAGGCTAGAAAAACTATATAGCTTACTTTTTCCATGAGAGCTGTGAAATAACCGCCGTAAACCGTGGTTTCTTGCCAAAAACCGGCTGGCAAAAACACCGTGGCACGTGGGTATTTGGCGGTTTTATGCGCGAAACCGCGGTAATTTAGCGGTAAACTGTGTGACCGCGGTTTTATGGTGGATTTCCGCGGTCAGTTTTTCACCCGGGTAGTTGTGCTGAGCTCTCTGTAAATTCTTTCAGTCTTCAATATTTAAGAGGTGAATAGACTACTTTGTTACACTTATAATGTTGTTGTCACTATAAGAAGAGTAAAGCTAGTAAATTTTGTTAGATACACTCCAGCCTCCAGTGCTAAGATGCTTTACTTTACTGATAGCATACCAGTAGATTATGCAAGCTATAATATTCATGCTGATATATAGTGTACAAGTAACTACCGTATATATACACACAAACTTGAGCTCAAATGTGATTCATAGAATTATGAAAAAATGAGAACAAACAAGTAAAAAAAAGACATTGGAAATGTAATGAGACATAAGAATGGCCAAATCGTAAAAAGAAAGCAAACAAGATGGAATGGCTGTTTGAGTGTGTAAAGAATTATTCCTATGGGCAACATGAGGGACCCAACGTGGGAAGAGAGTACTACATGCAGCCCAAACAGGAAGAATTCCTTACACACTTAAACAGCCATTCCATCTTGTTTGCTTTCTTTTTACGATTTGGCCATTCCTATGTCTCATTACATTTCCAATGTTTTTTTTTTTTACTTGTTTTAGTCAATATAACCAGCATGTTTAATGTCACACTCACAATCATGGGATGTTATTGAAGTAAATGTTATAAAATTGTGAAAAAAGATGGATCCATGTTTAATAACCTTGGCTTTGTACTCGTAACAATAAATGATAAATATAAAGTCGGGAGTTCTGAGTTGATTGATAAGCCACCTCATTGTCCTTTATAAATGCTTTTACTATACTATTACTTACTTACGGATTAAGATCAGGGCTGTATGGAGGTAAGAATCGAATTAGAACTCCAGCAGTGGACAAGATATCCAAAACAAGACCCACATGGTGGATTGAAGCATTGTCCGTCACGAGGACTGACCTGGGATTATCACCACCAAAGTGTAGCATAATATTTAGCAATGATCTTTGTATATAGTTAAGAAAAATGTCTCCATTGACACTCCCTTCAACTAAATAGAAATCTTCTATACCTCTTGTAGTCATCACACTAATTGCAGAAATATGCTGTCCGTACACAAATAACCTGTGGTTGACTGGTGTTATTCCTCTCAAACCATATCCAAATTGTCTGACCAAGTTCGGTCTGTCATGACCTGTTTCGTCAACAAACACTAACATGTCTAGCTGGATCGAACACATCAATATCTGCCATGTATTGACCTCTATGCACATCTGATTGACCTGTTGCAACAATTAAGTTTCATCTTCTGTCTTGTCAGTCCCAATCGTTTTGCTGTGCGACAAATAGTGGCACAGCTGACCCATTTTCCAGTTATATCTTATAACTCTTCCTGTACCTCTCTTAAGTAAATTCCAGGTTTACTTAAAAATGATTGTTGAACAGTAAGTAGTTCAAAATCATCCAATAATCTGTCAGGACCATGCTTATGTTGTACAGATTTTACATCACCAGTTGTGTAATAAAGATGCAGGAATCGCTTAACAGAAGAGTGACTACTTGTGCATGGTGGAGAATCGTGTTTATGGTTTGTTTACAGGGGAAAACCATTGCTCAAGTAGCAAAAGAAATGTATGTTAGTCTTTGGAGTAGCACACCGACATTTTCAAAATTTTTAGCGCATGCGTACTGAATTGAAATGCCTAATCTAACACTGCAATTGTAACATATAGCTACTGGTATAGTATACGCAAGGTCTTTCCCCTAAAAACCACAATTCAATTAAGTACAAGCGGGTTACTAGCTTCAACTTCCACACCCTCAACCTACTTGAAAACTTCTGTACCTCTCTACCCTGTGAAGCACTAAAGTGTTATTGATGTTAGCACAGCAGTAGAGGAGGAGCCAGCACTAACATAAGTGCTAAGGATTGAACATCACAAGAATGTTCAGTGTGTCACAAATTATCAATGCACTGTATTGACTGTTCATTTCCAACAAAATAGCAAAAATTATACCAGTAAAATGCACAGAATCTAAAATCCACATAAAACGTACCTGCAAATAATTGTAACACAGGTAGTACTGTGACTCTAATGAAACAAGGCAAGACTCTGAATTTCGGCTCATGACTACTTCATAGTCTCCAAAAATTTTTAATGTCAGTTGCAGTCTAATTATTATAAGTCAATAACTTAATCACTTCATTAATTGGGATGAACTACCAGCAGACAAGCAGGTAAAATCGATTCAACTTTGGCATAAAAATGAAGTAGCTAGTCATGTGCCGATTTCGAAATTCTTTGCCTGCACAGACAGCACAATCATCCTCATTGGCAACCCATGGCAGTTCAAGACCTATTTGGCAATCATGTTTCCAATGTCATTGAGCCCATATTTCCAGAATGATGGAACTACATCCAAGGACTGGAGAACCCTGGAGACTGCGCTTCTACCAGGCAAGCAAAGTGATGATGAGACTAAAAAAGTACAGGTTTCACCAAATAAGTCTCTATACTTGATGTTACTGTATAGCTTAATGCTTTATCTCAAGATATGTTTTGCAACAGGTGCCCATGACCAAGTTGACACTCACATGCACCACCTGGGAACCAAGCTGCTTAAACTCTTATCTGAGCTGAGAAGTCCATCGGGTTGACTGTCCATGCATGTGTTGAATTAGAAGAATGTACAGCGTGTAAACAAAGTGCACGTGAGCTCTACATAACTGTTACATGATACAATGGTGAGAGCAAGCATTA
Source organism: Tethya wilhelma (assembly GCA_964030475.1). Taxonomy (NCBI): domain Eukaryota; kingdom Metazoa; phylum Porifera; class Demospongiae; order Tethyida; family Tethyidae; genus Tethya; species Tethya wilhelma. The sequence continues at coordinate 83,408 of CAXIPT010000027.1, forward strand.
ATTAGAAAGAATGCTAAACAGCTCACATTGCTTTGTATGGCGAGTTTTGTTTCTCCAAGTTCCAAGAAGAGCAGCAAAGCACGTTTTGTTATTCTGGTTGGAGAACTGAGCAGATTCGTCCAAGTCCTGTCTAATTTACATTTTTTGTTTGTGAGTTATTCAGTGTCTTCCCACGAGATCAATTCTCACGAAATTAACTCCCGCAAAATCAACTCTCATAAAATCAATTCTTGCTAGATCAACTTCTCACGAAATCAACTCCCATGAGATCAACTTATGCTGTTTTTGGAATGCAAGTTTGTTCAGGGGTTTGCATGTTGAAGCTGAGACTGTTAGTTGTCTTAGAGTTGATCTCGCAGGAGTTGATTTCACGAGAATTGATCTCGTGGTACCAAATCAGTTATTCATGCAAAAGTGAGTGCCAACTCAGCTCAAATACAGTAGAGTCACTCTGGTGAGTCAGGTGTTGATGAAAGTGCCTGCAAACATGAGATCCACACACACACACACACACACACACACACACACACACACACACACACACACACACACACACACACACGGAATAAGAGACATGGCTAAAAGCCAAAGCAGCACAATTTCTGAAGGAGTGAGTGTTGGTGAGACACAACAATTAAAGTTTCTGGCCTATTTCTCAGCCTGTTGGGCTTTAGATTCAAGACTTGGTAATTGCTTAAGGTTTGGCTTTCCGCAAATGAGTATCAAAGAACATACTTCAGATAAAGTCAAGTTACCTTGTTCAGTCAGAGTTGGCTCAATTTCCTTTCATTTCGCTTCCTGCCAGCACGTGTCTCTCTCTCTCTCTCTCTCTCACTCTCTCTCTCTCTCTCTCTCTCTCTCTCTCTCTCTCTCTCTCTTTCGCTCTTTCTCTTTCTCTCTCTCTCTCTCAGTGAACTGAATATACATTGAACGTAAATTGGCAACCTTAGAGAGTGTGACACTTTCTTACTGAGCGTGTTTTGGTTGCTGTGTATCCTTTTTCCCTTAGGATTTGAATATCAATCCTTTTGGGGGCATATCATAACTGCTGTGTCTTCCAGCATCTATGGTTTCAGCCCATATACAATATTGTATCATATTGTACAAACTTCCATGTTTTTCTTTCAGTTCATCAATAAGATCATCAATACATTCCATTTTCTCTTTCTGCCTCTTTTTTTTTCTTTTTTGGCTCTTTAGATTTAGTTATTTCCTTTTTTTTTCCATTTCTTCGGCATCAAATTCTGTATCCGAAATTACAATGTCATGGAATTCACTACTAGTCTGCTCAGTACGTAGGCATTTTATCCCAGTAAGCTTCACATTTGATGTTTTTGATAATCCCATACACCATAGAGTAACAGAATGGCCTTCTTTTGTGTTTAGTAGGTGTATAACATCATGAATGTCTTTTTGATTCTAAATCCATACACGTTTGTTTCCAACATAATATCCAATCTCAGATTTTTCATCAACTATGCCCCTTCCAAGTTGCACTATTATCAACTCACGCAAACTACGGGAACTATTTAGATCGTAGAAGTTAATATATCTTAACATGAACAGTTTTGCTTCATTCTTTTATCTGGATTGATAACTTTCACACCAATTGCATCCATAACAGCATAGTCAGTACGTTCCACACTGGATCCAGCTATTGTCGCTGCTCCAGACACATTATTAGGCCCAGTAGGGGGTGGGGTTGGGGCGGGGGCGGGGTTGAGAAAGAACCTGGGCTTTAGGCAGGAGCTGGTACGGCATAGGGAAACGAATGCAAGTTGTAACTTGAGCTAAATTGATTATACTGATTTACATAGTCTTCACTATGCTCCACGACTTTAAATTGGGCCTAACACTGTCAGAGGAATCAGAGGAACACAAATGAGAGCTAGTCTGTCACTTACTATAAATTTTGTACACTGAATGCATGCACTGACTGGTACACGTGATTCTAAGCACGTGGTATATCTAGGTTGTAGTTGTGAAATTGTCTTAATCTAATTAGTTCCAATTAAGTTCAAGTGCAGTTACTATCTCCAAATTTCCACTTCCTCAACCTACTTGCAAACCTCTGTAACTGTACACATAGTGAAGTGGTTTACTTTACTACAAGTGGTGTGGTGAAGTGGCTTGTAAATGGCTAGTCTGATGCCCAGACCCCTCCCTCGCATATGCGAGGAAAAAAGGGGTCTGGTGAAATACCGACAGATTTCTTGGCTCAGGGAATGGAATTTGAGCGTCCCAATCAGATTGCAGAATGCACATGTCATGTGACTTTTCAACCGCATGTATGTTGATCCTGATGTGGTGTGCCAACCAGATTGCAGCTTACGTGAGAACTAGAAGGCCTGACTTACGTGTTTTGCGGACTTAGCGAACCAAGACTATTGTTGATTTTCACCAGACCCTCTTTTCCTCGAAAAGGGGAGGAGTCTGGGCANAACAATGGCATCACTTTCAAAAGCTAGGCTACTTGTGGCCCTGAAAAAAAGCCTCAAACAAAATGCTAAATAAATTTGCTAATACTACCCCTTTGTAGGGCACTTTAGCTGAGTTCTCCACAGCCTTTCTGCGTGTAAGGTCGAAGCTTGAAAATAAGCCTACAAGAAGCCTCAAACAAATGAAAAAAAAACAACGTGTAGATACTTAGCATTATTGTGATTGGCATTTTAAGATTATACACATCACCTACATTATGTAATTGTGTCACTTCCGGTAGTGTACACAAATTGATACGTAGGCAAATGACTGTAGGTGAAATATTACAAAACTGATCAATTTGGTTATGGTCTTGGGGAAAATGGAAATTTTTGACGCTCATGATCGTGTCTGAGGTCGAGGGTGCAAGTATATTCAAAGTGATTGGTACTGTAGATACCACCCTATTGATATTTGTACACTCGTTGTTATATACACCTAACCACTTTCTTTCACAGTTTGTGCAAACCTTAAAATACTCAAGTTCTGCAACTGAAATTCGACAGATATTTATTGACTATTTTATGCAACGTGGTCATAAATATATCCCCTCATCGTCTGTGATTCCTCACAATCGTCCACCACTACTGTTTGTCAATGCTGGAAGTAACCAGGTCAGACTTACCCTAGTACTTTTTGTTGTTACCACTCTCATTAAGTCTAAGAGCATCCATAGCTTGTGCTGAGGCTTAATGAGTATGTACTGAGGATTATTGTAGTCGTGTTGTGTGTGCCCGGGTGGAAATGAGAGAAGAAATCCACGATAAAAGCACGGAATTATGTGGTTAATCACAGTATTTTACTATATATAGCGGTATTCTACTAGGTTAAAATTGACTCCACCTATTTGCTGTGTCAGCTCATAAGTCAAAGCTCTGCTACTCTTGTAGCTCAGGCGCTTTGTGTATGCTGTAAGTAGCCATGTCTACACGCCTTACAAAGGTGTTAGCAACTGCTAGCTAGTTTTTCTCCATGGTTTATCAGTGGTAAAAAGTGCCAATGCATGGTAAGTGGTGAGACATTGTGGTAGCGTTTGTAAGTACAGTTTAGCTGTTTTCTTTGTCAGACACTCCATTTTGGACTATGGTAAGCCAAAATAAAGCTTTTTTAAGCATGTAATGTAAGAAATAAGCACTACTGTAGCAGTGTGTCTAGCGAAAGTAATTTCTTGAATTGGCAAACTTAGCGTGCATGGCTTGAATCTAGGCTAGAAGAGCTGTATAGCTTAGTCTTGTCTTTTATCACCATGAAAGCTGTGAAATAATCGGCGTATGCCGTGGTTTCACTCCAAAAACTGGGCTGGCACAAAATGTGCGCCATTTTTCACCCAGGGGTATGTGCAGTTATAATATTTAACCCTCGGTGACTGTGCATGTACAGTGAGGGTTGCTGTAGTCAGTTTGTGTGTGTATGTGTGTAGTAAAAATCTGAAGAATGCTGGCAGTAAATGTCAAAGTAACGATATGTACACAAAATAAATCAAATATACTGAAATTAATAGTAAACTTGGCTTTTGCCTGAGAGTCATTTAATTTCAGTTCAACAAAAGTGTGCACATGACCTTCTCAGAATTTGACGAAACTTGGTATGCTAATAATCCTCATGGTTATATGTTATCAGCTGGAGTGCTGAGTTCAGTAGTTGTGTGGTTTCTTAGTAATAGTTCCCTAAATATTTGAATTTTTTCAGATTTTTCCTATACCTCTCCATATTAAAACACTCATAACTTGCTTAAAGGGGGGCTGTCATACAAAAATATTTTTGCACTAAAATGTACTTTAAGTGGTGTAAGTTAAAGGAAAAATAGTCAAAAAAAAATCAAAAAATTCTAAAGCAGTAGAAACTTGCATGATTTGAGGTGAGCTGAAGCCACCAGGAAAGGCAAATTTCTGTATTTCCTGTTTGGGTGGAGCTACTACGTGACGTCACGGGGGGAATGTTCTCTACGGGTTTAGTAGCTAACTAATGGCCTAACACAGCTCTTCCTCGAGCCACAGCTCTGCTATTGACAACAACGATGATTCAAGTGCTAGCAGTAATGTTTTGAGCCTTGGTTATTCATCCTCTCCCTTTGAAAGCCAAGACAGCGCTTCAGATAGTGATGGAAGCTCACACAGAATTGAGCCATACTTGTATGAGCCATCTGCTGGAAGTGACAGCTGTGGAGACTCTGGAGATTCATCTGACAAAGATGCAAGACAGGATACGCTAGGAAGCACTGATTGGTGAGTCTATCAGCTATAATTTTCGTATGTTGTCAGTGGACAATTATAGCTCAGGTGGCAGTGTCACCGTGTAGTCTGGGCACTGTGTTCAGTACAATGTCGACTGTGTGTGCTGCAAAAAAATCTCTGTGACAAGACGGAAGCTGAATCAGACACAGTCAATTGTATAATCGAACATGAGGTGTTTGGTGCTGTATGCCTTAATGTTTGGGTTGCTTCTTACCTACCAATTACTGTGACTGTGGTACACGAGAAACACCCCGACATTAGTGAGTTACCTAGCTAAATAGTATTATTAAGCCTCGGCGCGTGCGTAGCACGTGCAGAGGGTTACAGTATAGTCGTTTTGTGTGTGTGTCAGTTACTAAATTATCTCAAGAATGGCTGCTCTAGAGTCAAAATGGAAGGTGCTTACATTCATTAATCGAAATCATCTTGAAATTTGATGTGTAGAATCTTGCAAAACACTGTAGTTTTTCTGAGATCTGAGGCTTTTATACATTTCTGAGCGCTTTGGCTTCGAAGCCGCACCCATCGATCACGCCCCATGTGGTGTGCGTTATCTAGAAACACAGAATGGGCAGAGCAAAAAGGCAGAGTGATGGGCCAGTTTCACTGAATCTTTAGCTTGTCCAGGTTAGTAACTCAAGTGAAATAGCACTTCGTAGAACTATCATGCATAATAGTACTGAGCTTAGATATTGGCCTGTGCTGGAGTGTTTTTTTATCAGAAATTGACTTCACTGTTGTGTTTGATAGGCTGCATGCCAGCAGCAGTAGCAACTACTATTATGAGTGTGACCTGTCATGCAAAAGCAGTTACACTGCAGATGTACTTATTTCACATCATATCAGTGAAATATAATCGTTAAAAGTCAAGTTACCACTGATTCAATCATGTCAGTCTGTCAGTCAGTTTCACTAGGCAGCCAGGCTCACTGACTACAGCTCAGTAAGCTGATGTATTTGATGGCCCATGGCAGGTCAATTGGGAATTATTTTGCCATTTCAAGGTGCCATGAGATAGACTAGGCCGATACCTAATCTACTTGTCTGCATGGGTCTCAGTATACTCATTGACAGTCTTCTTTTGTACATAATGTTATGTAAGTGCGCTGAGGCTTGTGCACCATAGGTGCTATTAATTGTAGCTATTGTACTTAATTTACTAACTGCTTTTTATTATCTTTTCAGGCAATACAGGTTTACTGCTTACTGACAGCTAACCTACTCTGCTGGAGGTGGTTAGGAAGGACAGAACAGGTTACGTTACCTATAGTTGTGCTGTCTCAAAAATATCTAGCTACTGATGGGCTTTATATTGGATTCAAGTACCCAGCCACCACTAACATAACTGAACAGTGACACCATCCAAACTTTTCATTGTGCACATGTCTCACAACTTGATCAATGGCCTGAATTGTGCTAATGAGAATCTGATGATTACAAATTTAATGTCATGACTTTTGATGGCAGTAGCCTTATCAACCTGAGGTCCCTCCTACTGGCTACTGAGAGGAGCTGGGGTATCATCACAAAGTGGTTTGATACTGATTCCCTCTATACATCGTCTAATGGTTACTTTCATATAGGTACATCAACGTATTCTGCAACAGAATGCACATCTGGCTTGATTTTACCTACAGACCTATAAGTAATAAATACAATGTCTGTTAGATTAGCTCTGACTGTAAATTCAATAACAAAAAAATTTTCAACATATATGTATTAGAACATCCTACAGCAACTCAGCGCTTCACTATGGGGACTAGAAAACAGCAACCAGGCTATGCTTTGTGCATCTTTGCGCTGAACTCGTTCCCCCCCGTGACGTCATTCGTAAACCCCGCCCATCAAGGAAGTATATTGCAATCTCATTTTTCAGTGATTTTTTAGCTCAATTCTTGGGGTTATTGTTCACTCTAGACTTGCAATAAAAAAAAAAACAAGCCGATATTCCAAATGTACACCACCTGAGTTACATGGTGTTAAAGTATAAAATATAAGCTTTCATTTGATATGTCATATGCCTTCATTCAACAAAGTTTAGTACCTGACATCCAATCCTTAATTTCAACCTTAACTTTGCCAAAAGTGCTGAATCAAAAATTTTAAAAATGATTTTGTACATTTTGGTGTCTCACTGGGATAGTGGGTGATATGCTCTTACACTGCTGCATGTTCCTATAATGGTAGGGAAATCACACAAAATGAGGGTCAATACAAACATTGTTACAACTGCATTGTAGTAGCACATTAGTTGAATTGTTCTAAAGTTACTTAGGACAAAGCATATAACAGGATCCAGATAAGATCCGGAAATTTTTTTTTCCGGATTCTGAAATTTCGAAGAGTTTTAAAAGCTTAGATCTAAGCCACTTGATTAGGCCTAAGCAGGTCCAAGCTTAGACCTAAGCTTCAATGATTAGGCCTAAGCTTTCTAAGCTTAGATCTAAGCTTCAATGCTTAGGTCTAAGCTTAGGCCTAAGCCTTCTAAGCTTAGACCTAAGCTTCAATGATTAGGTCTAAGCATGGACCTGCTTAGGCCTAATCAAGTGGCTTAGATCTAAGCTTTCAAAACTCTTCGAAATTTCAGAATCCGAAAAAAAAAATTTCCGGATCTTATCTGGATCCTGTTATATACATTAAAGTCATTCTATTATAATAACAGTAGCCATTTTGTTGAACTTTAAAATAAAGAAGAGTAACTCTTCCCTGTTTTTTTGACTTTTATCAGTGGCTTAGTCGTGTTGTAATCCCTTCAATATACCTGGTCATGCTTAGAAGAGCCGAAAGAAGAATCTCAGACCAGTGGCTGCCTGGATGTGTGAAAAGGCCCCAAATATTTCTACTGGGTCCAAGATTTGTGATACATGCAGGAAGAAGTTAAGCACTGGAATTCAAGTCCCTGAGTCTGATCCTTGTAGTCCTCCCAGTTCTCCAACTCCTACCAGTCCAGAAGAACATGAAGGGCTCTATCTTCAGTCTTCAGCAGCAGTTTCCTCTCTCAATAAGTGCCTTGAAGAAATTGGTGAGACACCATATTCTAAGAGCAGAGCCTGAGCAAAAGGGTTACTCAAGAGAAAAGGTGAAAAAAATTACACAAGCAATGCAACGTGTAATTGCTACCGGTGAAACAAATGATGATGGAAGTGAAATGCTTACACAGCTGAAGGAGAAGTTTCATGCCATGAGAAATGAAATGAGCAACTCCAAGTGCTCACTGTATTACCAAAAAGCTGGACAGTATAATCAAAATCCAATAGGAATTTGGTATTTCAGCCTATATATGGCACGTACTACTTGTAGATCGAAAAAGTTAGTAGAAGAAAAAGGCATTCTTTCTGTTCCTGATCCTGAATGCAGACCTTTGCTGCCAGCAGAAACAACTGACATTGTACTTGCCTTTTACGAATCTGATGACATACCGTACTGGCGCGTTGTTAAACGCATACGCTTATATTTCCACAGGAAGAAAATAGGCGCTTAACAGCGAAGTGCGCGTAATAACGAGATACACTGCCATGTGAGCAACGTTTCAAAGGGAGGCAACCGAATTTTTTGGAGAGCGTTATTCGAGCACAACTTGTTTGCAAGAGCGTGTGGACTCTTTTTATGGGTGAAGTGTTGTCTACGTGTCTAGAAGCTGATCCTTTCCCTGTGTCAATAGTGAAAATCATCATAGCGCTTAACAATGAAGTGTCAAGAACAACAACGAGGCATGCGCTTATATTCGAGTGTGCGTTTATACACGAAGTGCGCCTAATAGCGCGCCAGTACGGTAAACCGTGTATAATGCCAGGTAAAAAAGATTTTGTGTCGGTAAGAATTGCAGGCAAGCGTCAGCACATTCAGAAGCGACTGGTTCTCAGCAACCTGAGAGAGGCCTATCATGAATTTAAAAATCAATTTCCTGAGAAAAAAATAAGGATTTTCAGAATTCACTGAACTGAGACCAAAGCATTGCAATCTGGCAGTAGCACCACTGGGTGTGTACCTTTCTCAAGATGGCTGCGCCAGAATTCAATGCGGAACAACTTTTAATGCTTCTTTTTGCTGCTATAAAGCTTTAGTGAGCGTTCGATCTAGCATGTGCGTGCTACAGTTCAATTTAATAAATGGGAGGGGCTAAAATTAGCTAAATAAGTGGGTGTAGTTTCCTGTTGCACTGAAATTTTGGCGTGCTTTGCGCGCAACATTTGAATTGCTCACTCTGTTCTAAAATCCTGGCTACGCCCCTGACACCCACCAAAATTTTTACTGAATACGTTCAGAAAACCACGTGGCCTGTCAGATCAATACAATGAGTTATGCTCACAATGCATTGCACTAACATTGGCACTGACATTGGCATGCTGAAGGTTTGAACACCATGGATGTCTTCACTTGTTATTGTCATTGCAATCAATTGGATAAGATTGCCATATGCACACAGTAATTTTTTGCATGTGCGTTTTATTTTTGTCACTTACATTCAAATAAAAAAAAATTGAAGCCAATAATTTTTCTATGTCTGGTACATTAATTTCATATACATAATTATATAATATTATATATGTGGTAATATTAACAATTCTTAATTGTTTCTACTTTGAATTCCAGTTATTACATTAGTATTGTGTCAACATTCATGTATATTTCACACGCACACATACACACACACACACAGTTTGACCCCATTTTCCAAGGCACTATCGACCCACGTAGTGACTTTGCTAAATTGACTCGTGCAACAAACTCCCAAAAGTGTATTCGAGCTGGAAGTATGCACAATGACCTGTATCGTGTGGGAACAGATACATACCATCACACATTTTTTGAAATGCTGGGAAACTGGTCTTTTGGTGATTTCTTTAAGGTACGTACATGTGTCCCACTATTTTCAAATTTATGCTGATTCATCATAGCTGCAGTGAAACTGTGGTAATGAAGGCAACTATGGTGCATACGCTATGGTGCACTTAAACAGTATATATGCATAACTAAATATGATTAGGAGCCAGCCTACCTGTTCCAACCTGCAATCAACCATGTATTAAGCTTGTGGCCAACTAAGTTACAATAATCTATGTCCATGGAAAACTATATATAGAAAATTCACTGAATGTTAAAACTTGATAAGCCTAGTTTTATACTTATTGTTTTACAGCAAAATACTGTCCAAGCACTCTATTAATAGTGCTTGGTCTTGTCTACGAGCCAACAAAAAGATTCTAGAATGGCTAGGTGCCATTCACTTCTTCTCATAACACTGATTTGTACCTGAAATGTTACACAATCCAGCTGAAAACAGAAACGGCTATGTGTCAAAACTTTGTTTTGGCATTAAATTTTTATTATGTGCGTTTACGCATCGTTTTACCGTGAAATGCAAATGGAACAGAAATTTCTACTGTAGGAAGCAAATAGCCCAGTGGGACACTGCATGTTCCCCATGTAACTCTATAGGGAGAATTTAAGGTTAGAGGTTTTTGAGTGGGCGGGGATCACACTAAAACAGTAATGATATTCATAGGCTCATAGAAACTCGTGATACTATCTCAAAGCCGAGAGGATTTGGTCTCAAAATGGCTNTAAAGCGTGCTGCACAACACTAATTACTGCCAAGATTGATATAGGAAAGATTTAGTGCACTTAGCACTAAATGCTCTTAATATAGTAGTAGATTGGATGACTATAAGTTCTATGTAATAGTTGTACTATGGTTTTTCAGGGTGTATGGGATTTGTAACCTGAGGGCTGTAGCTATAATGGAATTCAGGAGGGCGAAGCCCGAGGGATTCCATTTTAGCTGCAGCACGAAGGTTACAACCCATACACCCTGAAAAACCATAGTACAGCTGGCTTGTACCATGGTATAGCTTGTTCAGATGTACTTATACAAACAAGAGGGTGTATTGGCTTATACACCCTAGGTTGTGTATGACTTCAAAGGTTTGGATAGGGTATATGAGTATTGTATCAGCTGCTTTTCCTTTGATGTGTAGCTTAACCATGGTACAAGTGACTATATAGGTTTATGTTATAGCTACATGTAAAATTCAGAGGGAGTGATTAGTATTGTCTCGCATATTATTATTGATATAATAATTATGTGACCTGATTTTGGTACTACCTGCAGGTAGTACCAAACTTTGTTTGTAGTAATTGGCGGTTTTAGTGTAATTTGCAATGCGCGCACATTTTTTTTTTTTTGCACGAAAGGGGAGGGGCATACCTTGGCGAGCTGCAGACGAGATTTTACGGGTGGGGCTGCTTCTATTGCTGAGATATGAGCGTTTGAATGCATCTATGTCAGCCCTGGCTAGCTTCTCTCCCGGTATTTAATAATTCTGTCAAGTACATGATGCAGCTGCTGCTGTGCATCTCATTATAATAATGCATATTTAATTTGAAACAAAACACAGTGAATTCTTCATGAACTAAACACTTTTAGCAGAAAGAGATCTCTTGAAAATGATCAAAAGATGGCCTAGAGTGTTGCAGAATTGCTGGGCTATGCCAGGAGCTGTTTATTTGCATAATAATGAATGAATGTTGTGTACATTGTGTATTATAAATTTACAATGAAATTTATGGGGGATAGAAGCTAGGCGCTTATGATTATGGGTAGGAAGTATTAGCTACACTATTTTCTACTGTTAGAATAGGTATACATGCATGCATTATGCTATTGGGCGCTTGTTTCTGCGCCATTTGCAGCCTAGTTACTCTAGTAACAGCCCCACCCGCTACATTATTCTACTTTGTAGACTTACTTACCTCATTGGTGAATCCTCCTGGAAGGCTCTCTGGTCTTCTGTGTCTTTGAAAAGGTTCCTAAAGTAAGTTTTAAGTAGCACTTCAACTAACCTCATGCATATTCTGATACTACATGAAAATTGTACCCGCACAAACATAAATTGTTTGTAACACGGATAGTATACGGAGCTTGTGTACTTGCACTTAGCAACGTATTCGATCACGTTTTTAGCCGGCGAATAAAATTAGAGTAAATTGAGCCCATATCTCCAAAACTATAGCACCTAGCCACTTCAAATTTGGAAAATAGCTAGCTGCAATGATGTATATAGATTACTGTGTAATTGCTAACTCAAAATTCGTGGAAAGTACTACCTGGTCGGTTTTAGCAAATTTGGTCACATATATTATCGCAGGAGTAATTATTGGTGAAAAAGTGGTGTAACAGAAAAAATATTAATAAAAGCATAAATAATTGGTGCGAGCATGAGTGAGCCCCACAGTATCGTGGTGAGCGAGTGGTTTGTATATCCATATATTATAGTTGCATGACCCTTAAGTGGGAAGCACTTGATGCATTTAGCCTATTAAAACTTTGGTTGCTAGGCAATGGTAAACAAATATATATATATATATATATATATATATAGTGGGTAAATTTGGCAGACTTAAAATGGCTGGACATGTTTTTCTCATGATAACTCCAGCTGGTTATTCCTCTCTCTCTTTCAAGTCAATAGCTAGTGGTGCCACATCAATCTTGAAATCAGTATAAGCAATTGCTCTTTGTCACCAATTGTCTCTACCAAGTGATCTGCAAACATTGTCAAGTATTCTCTGATGCTACCCAATTTACATGTGTATACATTTACATGTAGGAGCTCCACAGTACTACTCCAAACTTGCTGAAACAAACCATTTTTCAGAAATTGTTAAAGCTCAACAGCATGAAATGAGATGTTGGGCTTGTTAACTGTTGAGATAGCCAACCCTGGATCTTTAGCATACTTGGCAACATATCGCCAACAAAAGATGTCGCTCATGTTGGAAAATGAAACTTCAAGTTTGTCAGGTAGCCAACTCGGGTATATTATGCAAAGATTACAGCATAAAACATTGGTAGTGATATACCCACCAGAAACACTGCCAACTAGAAATCAAGTGAGCTTCATCAACTGCAATGAGACTCAGATTCCTCTGTCTCACCACGTTTAAGAACATCTGAGACTCCTAGGAAGTGCTTGTGTTCCTGTTGTAAAATGACTCAGTAGTAGAATACGCCAATCTGATACCTCCCCCTTCACGTTGCTACTATTGAATCTTACCTGTCTGAATATTGGAAGCATTTAGTGCTAGGTGCACTAAATCTTTCCTGTATATTTTAGGCAGCAATTAGTGTTATGCAACACTAAATGTTCCCATTACAGCCTTAGAGAAGATTAGTGGCACCCACACTATATTTCTTTTCCATTAATATATAACAATAGGGTGTGATGGGCACTAAGTCCTCACATAGGGAACAGTTAGTGTCCCATTGCACTGTTGTTTTTTATACAGGGATGGCATATTTGTGTACCCATTCAGGAGAGATATAGTGCCTTCTCATATAATCATTTACCAGAGGATTTTTTATTACATTTTTATTTAATCTCAGTCCTGTCTGTCCTTATCATATTATAACATTAAAGTTTTGTTTGTATGTGTCTTTGTAACAAGAATTATGTGACCTCAAGCTAGCGGAAACAATAATTTTCTCTTGACTGTGAATAATGTATTGGTTAGGAAAAGACTACTTATATATTACTAGCTTATATATATATCTAGCCAAACTGTTTGTAGATCAGTCGATGGTATCCATACCCATAGATGATATAGTACAGACGTCATGATGTCATATAAAGTCCCATTCTGTTTGTGTAAACACATCCATTCCAACGCTTCCATTTACACGTTATGTGAACATGTTAAATCTCATTATCACAGTAGAAAATGAAAAATGAGGTTTCAACATGGCAGAAAAATGAGCAAATCACATGTTAAGACTTGGACTGAAGCAGCTACAAGGCTAACGAAACTAAGCAAGAAACCAGTACAAAAAAGGATTTTGGACTAACAACAGACAGAATTTTCACGATCAGCTTAGCCTAGTATGGCTTTCAATCAAGCTTCTGGGGTTTTTCTTGCCATGTGTATCAACCATGCTGCCGCTAAATTTGTTTGTTAGCCTACCTTTTGCTCTTTGCCATTGCTCTAAAACAAAATGTTGTTCAAATGCTACATTACTAGTGCTTATGGTCTTGTCTTCGAGCCAGCAAAAAGGTGTCAAGAAAAAGTAGGGCCGTTTGCTTCTTTGTTAGTACACTGATTCAACCTTTAAACGTTACATAATTAATATTCACGTAAAACAGAAATGGCAATGAATAATTTGAACCATCATTTTAGTATTTTATGATGCATGTTTGCATGTCATGTTACCGTAAATGGAACGGGAACTATATTGAGGAGTACTGTAGTTGACATGCACATATGCTATAGCGCTAGCCATAAGCTGTGTCTATATTCACTGAATTGCCATGCCAGTATAGAGAATGCCTGTGCACATGAATTAGTTCTATAATTCTCTACACATTCATGTAGAGAGAAGCTATTGAAATGGCATGGGACTTGCTTGTTAATATTTACAAGGTCCCAAAGGAGAGGCTCTATGTCACCTACTTTGGAGGAGATGAGGAGCAAAATCTGGAGCCTGATGAGGACTGCAAGCAGATCTGGCTGGATATAGGGTATGTATTTAGGAATGTAGGCTATATGTTAAAGTTTATAATTGAGCCTCGGCACATGCAGAGGATTACGGTAGCTGGTTTGTCTGTCTGTCTGTCTGTTCCATTGAAATCTCAAGAAAGGCAGCTCTATAGTGATTAAATGTATGGTAGAGTAAGCCACTAATTATCAGCCACCATCAATTTCCAACATGATTTCTGACTGCCCCCACAACCTGAAAGGCTTCCCAATGTCATTTAAGTGGTGGCCAAATTTAATCTATAATCAGCCAAAAACATCAATTTTCAGACAGCAGCTAAAAAACACCCTGAAACTAATGTTTGAGCTACCAAATCTGGAAATCAAAAAGTTCAATCTTGCTACTAGTAATCAAGATCAAGTAATCAATAATCAGCCAGCAATTTCATTAATACCTGATTCTGCTAGCTACTAAAGATACAAGTGAGTTTTGAGGTGATAGACTGGTAAAATAACTTATTGTTAGCTTATGTATGCAGTTTAACGATGCAGCGACCACTATCATGCCAGTTATCCAAATTGCACTTAAAAAAGGCTATAATCATATCAATATTGGTACAATTTGGAAATAAATGGATAACTGGCATGATATTGGTCATTGCAGATGGCTTAATATGGATGGCTTTTGATTTTGTACTTTTTGCAAAATACAGAGACACTCATGGCATGTAACTGCAGTTTGATGATACACATACAAACATAGCTCACTTGTGGTGCTTCACCAGGAAAGGGGGGGCGTATCACTACTTCCTGTGTGAGATATGGCTTCAATTATTGCAGTGATTTTGCTCTACAATTTTAGAACGGTATAAGTGAACCGTTTCGCATTAACTGATTACACCCACGTTTAAATTTAAAATTAATTACATCATACCACGAAGATTAAAATTCAAATTTCAAGTAGCTATGCATTATTTTTATATTTTTTTTACAAAGACAGTTCGGACTCTGTTTCTTTTATGATATAGCTAAGCAACTTTTATGCTAACTATGATGCAAGCCTCGCTGCTCTAGTGTATCTATTAGCTATAAAAAAAGAGCCAAAGTACAGGAGGGTCTAATCGTCAAATTCGATAAAATAATTTTGGCTTTTTTTGTAGGTAGGCAGCAATGCTTACAAAAGAGATGCTATGGCTAGATAGCCTAACTATCTCTGCAGCTATGTAGCAACTTTGAAGCTTGTCCCTTGAAAGGCTGTAGAAAAACGCCGCTCTAAACATCACAATCGTGACCTCTAGTCCTTTAGCTACTGCTACAGCCACACCCCTTCAAGAGTTGCAACTCAAACTTTGTATTTTAGTTAGTAGAGAGATACTTTACCCATTTGTGCAGAAAGTTCAGAGTTGAGTGCTTAGACGCTTTGTCTAAACAATAGCGCTAAAGGTAACCGATTACCCGTGAAGTACACACTTGTGCATACTAAAAAATTCAATTTTTAAACGCGAAGTATGCACTTTTACGTACTATTAAGAAAAAAAGCTTGAGCATCAACTAGATACTGTAGGTGGTCAACTTTTGGCGTTGATCTGAACTCTTAACTCCAAAGTATACGCGGATAGTAGTGCAGAACGTTGCAAAAACGTTGTAATTTTGAGGTGCAAAAGTTTTTAGAACAGTATAAGCAAACCAAAACGAGTTAAGAAAAAACCTCACAGTTTTAGATAGGGGGTGTATGTAGTTTAAGTCTTATCAACTTTGTTTCATTCGTAGCAAGAACACGGCTGGAAAACGGAACAATCTATTTGCATTCAGCTACGTTTGCAGATTCATTGCAAATTTGATGACGTATGCACGTAACTACCAAAATACGTGACGTCACGCACGTACAATTGCACTCGTACATAGTCAATTGATCGAAAACAGAAGATTGACTTCAATTTCATAGTGACGTCACGCTGCACTCGCGCTTAAGTATTGGCTATACTGGCAAGTAAGAATTCTTGAAGAGACAGGATTTTGAACGTTTTTACTGGTAAATTCATGCATTTGATGTGTTACTAAATTCATTTTGATAGAAATACAACAAAATTAAAAAATTTCCCTGACTACCTTTGAAGCTGTGTACTGCATATGCATGCCTCAGCCTCGATGCTATACAGCTGCAATATCATTAATGCTTGGATGCACTAAGTGTAGAAAGTGTGTTTTACATGACATTGTAATGTATATTATACGCCAAGGGTTGTGCACCATGCATATGGAGCCATTTATTGATCTCAGTAGACCTAATTGCCGAGCGCCTTAGTGCAAGGCATCTAATTGTGATGTATGGCTCAGTTTGCCAGCAAGTGTTTTATATATGTATGTCCTGTCACGCTTTAGGAATGTAATTAGTTCTAACGTAATGTCATGTCATTTTGGAATGCAATTCTGTTCTGGTATAGATCGTTACTTAGTTGCTCAATGTATAAAGTAGAGCGCTCGAGCGTCTATGCTTTAGTGAGCTATAATAGATTATACTTCTGTGCAAGAGTAACATAGAACGAATGCATGCAAAGGCAAAGAACACTCCTATATCTGAGAGAAACAGCTGCTAATCATCAACAATTCACGATCATGGCCTGGCTGCAGCTCTCTGACCTTTGCCGGGTGCAGTGCTAGTGACGTTTTATAGTGTTCCTGGGATCGCGCAGTGTATGTGTTCCTAGGAAAAATTCCCTAAGGATAACTGTTTTCCGGTACCCCAAATTTTGTAGTGCACAGGGCAAAGTGTTCCTGGCCCGTTGCGCAATATAAATGGTCCCACAGTGAGCTTGCATACAAGGCAAAGTTTAAGTGATCTGAGGTTCACTGCTATTATATTAAATGGCTTATAGCAACTATGTAGCCTCGTACCTAGGCTCTCCCCTTTGACCTTTTACTCACGGAAAGAAAGTGGAGAGCCTGAGATCTCATGTCACGCACGTGAACCCCAAATAAATGAGCATTGGCAAAATCGACCACAATCCATGTGCTGATCTATTTTTTTCCCTCGAGTTTAGCAACAAAGAAACAGACCTTGTACTTTTTGTCAGTGCTCTGCTACAGCAGTCTAATTTTGCTTGCTAGCTTCTATTTAGTATCTAAATGCTGCTTATTAGCTAGCAGCGTGCTAATAGTGCATGTAGTATTCAGAGTGAGATACGGTTCAATCGACTAGTCATGCAAACAAAGACGTTCTGTCATATAACTTACTCGAAAAAAATGTCTTGTTATGTATGGTGACTCTCTTGGTCCAAAGACTTAGCGTTTTGTTTCAGTATTGCCAAAATTCCGAGTAGAACTGAACTGAACTAAAAATATGGCAACCTTAGACGGAGAATATGTGCATGGGCAGTCTGATTGCCTGGATGTGATATTCCCACTCTCAAATGCAAAGCTAGCATGAGGCACTATTTTGCACAATGTGTACTCCTAGTAATTATTATTATTATTATTATTAATATTGCTTTACAGTGCACATGGGATATTAGTGAGCATAGAAATTACTTGTAACTAGCCACTGTGAAGTGGGTGATGTTGATTATTAGTATGCACATTGAAGGACTGTACCAGAGCAAACTGGCAGCCTTTACAAAACATAACACACACACACACACACACACACACACAAACTATGAAATTGAACGATTGACCCGGGATCTAGTTCGGAGAGCAACAGGTGAGTCTTGCCTTGCAGATTTAATTGGTGTCCAAGTGGGAGGTCCTCTTCGAAAGATGGTTAGCCCTGGAATTCCATCACGTTTTTCAAATTTTACTTGTCTAGAACAGGAAATATCCAACTCAGAATCGCTGTTGCTATCATTCCCACTAGATTCAGTACTCTTTGATCTTTTCTGTCTGATCTTGAATCTTCTCTTGACAACTGGTGTCCATCCGCTGTCCTCACTATTGGCCAGTTGGTACTGTACTTGACTCCAGGAGTGTAGTCACGCTCTTCATAGGTAATGTCCTTACACTCAGATAAATCAGGACGAGATACTGGAGGGCTTTGGGGCCAATCTTAAAGGATCCAGCAGGGCTCTGGCGAGCATCATTTGGAGTTGCAAGTTGAGGCTCAGAGTCAAGCTCAGAAGGTTTGGAAACAGTGGATTGGCTGAGATTGGCTGTTGTAGTAGACAACTTATTAGACACTTTATCTCTGTTTCTTTTCCTCTTTTTTTGAGCATGCTTCTTGTTAGTCCGCTTAGACAGAGTCTTGGGCCAGAAGAAACTGACTGAGAATCCTTCCTTGGTTGATTTAGCTGTCCACAGTGCATCACTCAGACTCAAACAGCTTTGTTGAAGTTGTAGAGTCAGTGAGAGGGGAAAGCCAAGTGAGGCCAAGGAGGCAAAATCACCCTCTAACACTGCCACTTTAACTGCCTTTTCAGCCTTTTTTTAATTTTTTTTATTTTTTAAATTATTTATAACTGCTTCTATGTGGCTAGCTTTACTAAATTGTGGTGGTGGCAGTCCATGTATCTTTGATTGTTTACATGCATATATAAATTCCCTACAGGATCATATTAACATTATAATAACCCAGGTGAAAAATGGTCCGCGGATATCCATGGTTGCGTGGTTTACCACTTAATTACCATGTTTGTGCACTAAACCGCCAAATACCCACGTGGCACGGGTTTTGGTGCCATCCGGTTTTTGGAGTGAAGCCACGGTTTACGGTGATTATTTCATAGCTTTCATGGTGATAGAAGACAATACTAAGCTATATAGCTCTTTTAGCCTAGATTTAAGCCATGCATGCTAGGCTTGCTGATTCACAGACACACAGAAATTATTTTCGCTAGATACACTGCTACAACAGTACTTATTTCTTACATTGCATACTTGAAAAAGTTTATTTTGGCTTACCATAGTCCAAAGATAGAGTCTTTGACAAGAAAAACAGCTAATCTGTACTTACAAATGCTACATCGCAGCTAAAATTGACTCCACCCATTCGCTGTGTCAGCTCAAGAGTCAGAGCTCTGCTAGTGTTGTAGCTCAGGCGCTTTGTATACGCTGTAAGTAGCCATGTCTACACTCCTTGCTAAAGTGTTAACAACTACTAGCTTGTTTTCTCCATGGTTTACCAGTAGTAAAAGGTGGTAATGCGTGGTACATGGCGAGATACAGCAGAATACTACTAGTGAAATACTGTGGTTTACAACCTGATGCCGCAAATTTATTGCGCATTTCTGCTCTCATTTCCACGCAGGAAGTTTCTGATCACTCACAATTAAGGGTTTCAATCCAGATGCCATGGTTTACCCCCAGACAGGCCACTGTTTACTGTGTATAGTGTGTTGATGGTCAAAACAGTGATAGAATTATACAGTAGCTTCCTGGCAGCCTACTGTATATTAAAGTTGTAAACTATTATAGTCAGGTTCAAGTTTTTGTGATTTTTACCAAACCATCTATACTACCATTCAAATTAATCAAATATCAGAAATAGACTTCTTTCTACTTGAAACAATGACCGAACCATAGAGTCACGACCCCTTCAGTTACCAATATTATAGCAATTACAACACATGCACATAGGTTACAACGTCTTGCTCTTAACATTTATTACACTGCAGGTTCCCACTGTGGCACTGTCAACATTGTAAATATGTACACTGCATAGATGGTCTTTTTCTGGTATTTTAGCACAATACATATAGAATAAAAAAACTAACGAAAATAACACGCTAAAACTATTGTGAAGTGATACTGTCAGGATGGGTGGGAACAACATGTGCCTGTGCTGAGCCAGCCTTTTAAGTGTCAGTATATATTATTAAATGACTTTTCTTATGTCAGCGTCCTAGTGGTTAGTTGGTTAAGCATGGGAGGGGACTGCACATGTTGTCCTTGTGTGCTTATGCTCTTGATTTAACACTTGTCATCAAATAATAATGGTTAATAATAAAACTTGCATTATTTTCACAAACATGTAATAATGAGTAATTCTAGTGTCCTTGTTGTTCTTGGTCTATAGATGTTTGAATTTGTTGAGTCTGTTTCGTTCTAGTTTTTCTCTAAGTGGTTTTACCCTGCTTATTGCATTTCTGTGTATTTTGTTCCATTCTGTGATCAAGTTTTGTCTATTTGTGCTGAATGGTAGCATTTGTTTTATTTCTTCCTGCACGGGTTTGGTTGAATATTTGTTTATGTCACTTGATTACATTTCCACAGTGCCTTATTGGTAATGCTATAAGTTTCATTGTGTTAGATTTTGTGCCATTTAATTTCAACATCTGTGTTTGAACGGTGAATATGTGGTTGGCACCATATGGATAGGCTCTTAGGTGGCTTTTTGGCTACCAAACAGTTTTCCATGAATTTCTTATGGTAATTAGCATTAGTTAAGATTTATTAACATGATGTAAATTTGGCTACTTATTTCCTCCAGTCATCCGGTAAGTTCTTAGTCTGCATCCCTGTGAGCTGTAGACTCGTGACAATGTTCCATACTTTCTTCTCTCTGACTGTGGTGTTTCTTTGATATGTCTCTCGTTTTTTGTCTTCGTATTGAATCCCTTTATCTTGAATACCATCATTTTGTTAATCTCTGTATTGAGCGATTTCATTATTTTGTGTACTGTGATGATTGTCTTTGTGTTGTTTCATAAGCCCCGTTTACATGCACCCTCTAATGCGCATTAAACCCAATGTGAATTGTGTGTTAATGCCCTCTAATGTGCATTGGCCCAATCCACATCTGGAGGTGGATTGAAACCGGTTTTAATTCGGATTGAGCTGAGCCGGCTCACATGTACACAGTCCAAAGTGAATTGAGAACCTAGCTAGAGCTACTTAGTGGGTAAAATGATACTAGTTAGGCAGCTATCATTTGTAAAAGTTTGTAGAATCATGCTGAAACTTTAGTGCTGTAATTTTTTACCTGAATTGAGGCTCCAATCCAAGAATACGAAAAATGATGGTTTTCTGTCACAAGAAACACTCGAGGAAAAACAGGAAAGCTATTTCTACACAAAATAAACTTGTTCTGACTCTTACTTTTGTCTGTTTAACTTGCAAAAAAAAAAAAATTCTGCTTGCTAATTAATGTACACCAAGTTATGTCATTAATCCGGTTTCAATCCAGTTTTGCATTTACATGCCACAAAGATGAGTGTGGTTTGTGGTACATGTGTAAACGAGCTACAATATCTGGTTGTATTTCTTCTACACTTGGTAAAGCATCTGCTCAGTTAGGCATTTCTCCCAGTACCCTAGACGATTCAGTGGTGTTGATAATATTTTGTTCTTCCTCATTTTGGCTCTTATTCGTAGTTGCTGGTAAAGAGTCGCCAAGGGTGGGTGGTAGTGTACCAGGCTGATGCCCCCATAGATTTTGAGGTCTGTTTAGTATCGTTTGGCTGACCATCTCTTGTTTTTGGCTTCTAACTTACTACAATGTAATGTAACACACGACGTACAATAGTAATCTCTTTGCCAACATCTTCTTCCATTTTATGGTCATACTCTGAATCTGCCTCCTGGACACTAGACATGCAGAAGACTGACTCTCTTCAAACTTGGTACCAGAATGCGCTGCTACTGAACTTTTTAAAAATCCGTCAACTCTTTGTTAAAGTGTTGTCCAAGTCTTACTAGCACAGGCTACATTAAATTAAATTTATTCATGTAAGTACCTAATGTATACAGGCAGATTTACCAGTTTTAATAATCTCCTTGTTGACATCGTCTAATTCAGAATCACTCTCTGAATCTGCCTCCTGGACACCAATATCTCAGTATGGAGACTAGATGGGGTGTTGATTTTCTTCTGGGTACCTAAGTGTTGCCACTGAGCTGTTTGAAGATCCATCAACTCCTTGTCTGAGTGTTGTCCCACTCTTATATACTTCAATGGGCTACATTATTATTATTATTATTATTATTATTATTATTAATTAGTATATAATGTTACATGAAAGGTTTTGTCATTTTTATTATGGGTTTCAACATGCTAATAATCTATTGTGTGTATGTTGTTTGGGGTGTGGCTAATAGTACATTACGGCAAGTTCATTTGTCGTTGTTGTGGCCATTTGGGACACAAAAGTGTGTCCGTTATGTGGAATAGCAGGGTGTCCGCTGCTCAGGGGTTGCTTTAGTACTAAAATATATAGAGCCACAATTTGGGCATGGGTAAGTGTCTGTCATAACACAGATATCCGCACTTAAGGGGTGTCCGTTAAGTCGGGTTTCACTGTATAGATATCAGGCCAACTCTTGTCTGTCTTACCAAGTACCACTTACAAACAGCAGCAGCCATGCAGCTAAGTTGCTTCTATTCAACACAAATTCTAGACAATCCACACCAGATCAATGGGCGTGGCCTCAAATCTAAGTGCTTAAAGAAGCACAAAAGGCTCAAATCTCAGTAACCACAGCATTTTGGACAGCGAAAAAATATATTTCTACAAGATCATTCAGATTTCTGAGTGTAAGTACCATCAATTTTGTCGCTAGAGCTGCCTTTCTTGAGATTTTGATGGAACAAACAGACAGACAGACAGACAGATGCACAAAACGACTACCGTAATCCTCTGTACGTGCAAAGCACGTGCTGAGGCCTAATTGCAAATTGCCACAGTCAAAAGCTACCTTAAGTATATAGTACGTTATATGCTTTTTACATAATGGGGTGGGGTGGCATGCATTTTTGCGTATAATGTGTGAAGCATGCATGACATTGTGTTATTTGTTCATTCTCATGCATACACCACTAGAGTTTCCCCAGAGAAAGTGTTGCCTTTTGGAACTAAGGACAACTTTTGGGAAAAATGTACGTCTGCTAACAAATTTATAATAAAACGTGACTGTAGAGTAGATACATACACATGTAGAGTACCAGACAACAAGAATGTACTAGTTGAGGTGTCATGCATGTAAGTGTGGTATGGGGTGTCACTGAGCATTAGTAAGTGACAAGTTTACTAGTATAAACAATTGTAAGTAATTAAAATGTTAGAGTGCTTGCTCCTAGTAATGCATGAATGGTGCAAAAATAATTTGTGTATACTAAAACTCTGCAAATCTAAAGTTTCTATGAGTGCACAGCTCTTTTACCTTTCTCTGGTATGAGCACAAGGCTCCTTTAACATTTTTCCTTCTATTGCAGCTGCCAACAAAAATTTTAGGTTCTTAGCAGTTTTTTCATGATATTTTTCTTTACACAACTCATGCACTGTTTGCCAAAATTGAACTAAATTTGAACTTGTACTCCCTGATCATGTCATTAGAGAGTAATGGATAGAGTTTTCCAATTACTAGGATAAAACTATGAAAGTGATGATGTCATATTTGAAATTTTGAACTTGCAAGCATGGTACCTGCTTGTAAACGAGATCTGAGCTTGTATAACTAAACGCGTAGTGTATTGCATTAATTTTTAGGTTCTATTTTTTTGCTACTTGTAAAACTTACTAGCTTGGTAGTTGATACATTACCTTAGTGTTACAAATTTTTGTGGGCATACTAATGTTTGATATTTTTGCAGATAATACTAAAATTATCCAAAATGCAGAAATTACTAAAATTATTTTTAGTACCAAACTATAATGAGTTGGTAACAATACAGTACAAGCCAGTTCACCACACCAGTATGTAGTAATGTAAACCACTTCACTATGTGTATACTACCATAAACCACTTCTTGCTAGTTCTGTATGGCTCCTCCTGACACTCAAGTTACTAATGCTTCTCAGATGCAAGGCAAAGATCTTTATACATGCGCACAAGAATTACAGTAGTCATTTTGTCTGTGTGTGTGTGTGTGTGTGTGTGTGTGTGTGTGTGTGTGTGTGTGTGTGTGTGTGTGTGTGTGTGTGTGTGTNTGTGTGTGTGTGTGTGTGTGTGCACTCTATTTCTCAAGAACGCACATCCATACCAAGGTAAAATAATCGAGATTATCTAAAAAGTTGCATGTACGGTGCAACCACATAAGAGACCAAGATTTTTAAAACATTTGCAAACAGTCAAAAGTGCATTAAATCAAAAATTTGGTGCTAACAGACAGAATTTAGGTGGTTTGAAGTGTTTTTGAAAGTCAAAATTTCACCGTATCACTGTAGTTATTTTGCAAAGCCATAAATCTGCAGAATTTTGCAAAATACAACTGTTTGGTCAAGTGCCAAGGGCCTGCTCTACCAAAGTTTGTGCAATGCTAAGGAATTGCTTATAGACAGATCAAATCTGGGATCGTAACTCGCACCGGAGGCTATTTTCTATTCCTACCTTCTAAATTTTACATATTTTTTTGTTTTATGCAAGCATTTCTTGCTCTTACTCATGAGTTGAGAGCTCTGATTTGGAACATATATATTAATTAATGCAGTCACTAACTCCCTATAAAATCTGGACTCTTATGTAACTCCCAGTAGTTTGTCCAATCCTATCCCTAACGTTTTTGCCTTACGATTCTTTGCAAATGGTGAGCCATGCCCTCCCACAATCACGTGACCAGACCCACCCACCTACAGAAGCACCACAAGTGATCAGCCTACACAAATATATTGAGATAAACACAAAATCACGAATTTTGGTCTCTTATGTGGTTGTACTGTAGCATTAATTTTACAAAAACCTGTAGTTCCTAAGATCTGAGACTTTTCAGCATCTGAGCGCTAAGCTTCGAGACCACACCTACTGATCACACCCATGCATTTGTTAGTGTGCATTATTTAAAATTGACTAAAAGATGAATGTTTCCACTTGACAGAAGGCCAGCTGACTCACTTTTTAGATAAATTTAGCAAGCAATAACACTATAATCTTTTTAAAGAGAGGCTTGCGAGTAAAAAATGCATATAATTTTTTACACCAAAAAGCTCCACTAAGGGTGCTGTTTGAGCAGAATAACAGCATGCTTTTTTGCAGTCAAAAAATTTTTATAAATTTTGAGATTTAAGACATGAAATCAGCACAGCATTTCATTGCACATCCTGAGTGGGTGGGGCATTTGTGTGATGTCAGAGTGAGAGCCATGTGTACACTAAGTATATATTAGCATAGATAATATACTCCGGCTAGGGATTGGAAACAGCGCCAATTAACACTAGTTCGCGCGGGCCATGCTCGTTAGATGGAAATGTGCAACCAAGAGTGGAGGTTTCTTAGAGTGGGTTTCATTCAGAGATTATATTGCAATAACTACATTTCTACTTTATAACAGTACCAGAGACCCTCCTGCACCCCTAGACGAAGATATTATTATAAAATTTAATGATCATCGATGCAATAAAACAACACTAAAATGTTTAACATTGAACACGTAAGGGTAGTCTACTACAAAGAAATAAATCTTTGGCAATAGCCTGTACAAATATCAGTATAAGAATAAGAAAGTGGTCTTGCTCTCAAATACTGACAAAAGTGGTGTGATTCCAACTGAGTCCGAATCCCAACTGTGACCGTGTGATTACCAATGATATAGTGACTCATATATGGCTGGACCCAGGCAGCCTGATTCGTCTGGTGTAGCCACACAAAACAGTTAGAAAGACACACTACAACTTCTGTAGCAACTGATGAAGTATTTGGACCAAATGTGATGGAGATACATGTTGCCAGCTGCTCTGTATTCTGGATTATGCTGGAACTTGAACCTTTAACACCCGTAACGGTACCTTGAATGAGATGAAAATTGAGTGATTTACAAGCAAAAAGTAACTGGTAGGGCATATAGTAATAGTTGCAGAATCAAGAACTCTAATCAAAGTTAGATTTTATCCAGTACAGAGGACAAGGCTGTCCCACAAACATAGGGCTCAATTTTCACACTTTGATGAACTTTTCTTAAAAACCAAAGCACTCCAATGGAAATAAACTACATAGGGGCACATGGTATACTAGACTGAAGCTAAACACTTCAACATATAAACATGAAGCTAAACATGTAGCTAGAATCACCCTCAAAAGTATCAAACCATGGAGAATCATGCTTGACACACCCATATCTCAACAGAAGGTAAAATTTTCTGGATTATCAAACACAAGTAGCTTATTCTTATGCTTAGAACACAAGCCGCTTACCTTTCTTCTCTACAGCACGCTACTCTTCTGACTTTTGTCTTTGCAGAGCTCTTCTTTACATGGATTCAAAGTGTGAAAAACTATAACGCGTACGGCCCGCGTGGTAAACTATTGGAGTATAGGGCACGTGACCACCCGTTTCCAATCCCTAGCCGGAGTATATTATCTATGATATTAGCTATAGTTAGTTGAGGAAGAATAATGAGTGAGCTGTTGATTGTAGACTTTCTGAAGGTAGTCAGGAGGCTCTGCAGCTTTCATCTTCCTTGAGGAGCCCTCTTCCAGTGAGACTGATGATTTCTGAAGCTGGGATTGACAGTGATAGTCTATACTCGTAGAAGTCATGTTCAAGCCGCTGAGAGGAGAGTAAAGATAGTAAAGACAGTTGATTGTGATTCTACCAATGATTTAGGGTTGTGCTCCAGGAAGAGAAGGCTCAACAGCACCAATTGGCAAATTCTAGGCCTCTTTACAGCGGACCCACTCTTCTGGTGTTGGCATTATTACAAATTGAACATTGGCACCTTTAGTATCATGGATACAATAAGGGCAGAGGCACTTATCTAAATGAAGGCACCGATGGTGCATAAGCCTCGGCGCACTCAACTAGCTAGCACACTGTGCAAAAGACTGAGTGTATCACTAAGAACTTCAGCAACAAATCAACTGATCTAGACTCATAGCGGCTAACTTTGAGTGTGCATGGTAAAGCAGCACATGTCACAGACTATGAACCAGATTAGCTTTGCTACAATAATTATACATGCATTGGAATACTCAGCTGCTGTCAGATAGCAAAGTCTAGCTGCTGGACCTACAGTGAGTCTAACTCAGTGATGCACTGATTTATTTAGCTAGCTGTATCAAGCTGGCCACAATGTAAAAATCTTTGCATGCCCTATATATATGCTTACATATATAAAGCAGGCCAACTCATGTCTGTCTTACCAAACAACAATGGCCAACAGTTCAGCAACAGCAGCCATTCAGAGAGCCATGTTCCTCAGTGTGCTTGTCATACACAAATTCTGGATAACGCACACCAAATTAGTAGGCGTGGTCTCGAAGCTAAGCGCTCAGAAAGGCACAAAAGGCTGAAATTTCGGAAACTAAAGAATTTTAGACAACAAAAAATATATTTCTACAAGATTATTCAGATTTATGAACGTAAGTACCATCAATTTTGACGCTAGAGCTACCTTTCTTGAGATTTCGATGGAACAAACAGACAGACAGACAGACACACAAAACGACTACCGTAATCCTCTGCACGTGCTATGCACGCGCCGAGGCTTAATAAATAGGCCTAGAACTAACCAGTTACTGTTATTGAGCTTTCTCTTCTTGGATCACCACTGTCAATCAGCACTATCAAGAGTATAGATATCTGACTGTCTATCCCAGCTTCAGAAATCATCTGTCTCACTGGAAGAGGGCTCCTCAAAGGAAGATGAAAGCTGCAAAGCCTCCTGAGTACCTTCAGAAAGTCTACAATCAGACAGAACGCTCATTATTCTTTCTCAACTAACTATGGCGAGTACATACTTAGTGTACACGTGGTTCTCATGTCACGCAAACACCCCGCCCACTCAGGATGTGCAATAAAATGCTGCTGTTTGACCAGAATAACAACATGCTATTTTACAGTCAAATAATTTAGCACCCTTAGTGGAGCTTTTTGGTGTAAAAAAATGACATGCATTTTTTACTTGCAAGCCTCCCTTTAATCATCCTGTATTGGGATATGAGTAGTTTTATCACTGAATCTTATGCATGCCAAGTTTTTGACAGCTGATAAACCATTTAGTCACAGAACTGATAGCTCAGTACCTCCTTCTTCCATAAAGAGACTTTTCTGTGTCATAGTAACTTGCCAACTAGTAGTGCTGGTACTATGAAGAAGTATATCTTTGCTGTAAATATAGATACACAGAATATGCTTAGTCCTTGACAGTGTCATGTGTGAACATGCAAGTTATTTGTATTTTCGGCATTCATGCTGTCATGGCACCAAGGCTTAAGCACCTTCGGTGCTCTTCATTCATGAGAGGTAAAGGAAGGAATGGGCTAGTGTGTTACGAATGCATGGCGGTATTGACTGTTAATTTTCATCAAGCAATTTTTAATACCTAAAAATAACCTAAAAATGTACCTAAAAATGTATGTTTCACAGTCAACTTAGCCTAGTAAGGCTGTCAATCACCCTTGGTACTTTTCAATCATGATAATATTATTTCCATGTTTATATTGTTATTTGTAAGCTTTGTTGAAACGGTAAAATCTTAGCAAGTTCTACAGTCCGCAAAAATTACAAGTCTTAAGCTTAACCTCCCTTTCTCTTCCCAAATTACAGATAAATTTGGACCGTGTGGTCCCTGTACAAATATCCACTATGATAGAATAGGAGGTAGGGAAGTGCCTCATTTGGTTAACATGGGTGATCCAGATGTTCTAGAACTGTGGAGCCTTGTTTTCATGCAGTTTAACAGGTTAGTTGCTGATTATTTTGTTTTAGTGCTGTCAATGTGTGTTGCATGGTTTTCATTATGTTTAATAAATACTGTAGATTGGGAAATTTTTGATGCTAAAATTTTTTCGGCAATAACATTTACTGGCAAAATACAACAGCGAGTGTTTTTTGTATCCCAATGTACTTTATGTACAAGTAACAAAAATTTCATAAAAATGTGCAGTGCAGGAATGGGCAGTGCTGTAAAAAGGAATGGAATAAAGCAATACTCTGAAGTTTGGTTACATTTGTCTGTGAGTTGTGCTATAGGGAACCGGATTTTTCCCCTATCTTTGGCATGTCCTTTAAAAGATGCTTTTCATCTCTTAAGCCACATTCTGGGTGCCTATTAATGAACATAGCTATAATGTATGCAAAACGGTTTTATTTTAGATACATACCATGCTTCTGCTTGAATGTCATGTGCTACTTCAACAACATGTAGACCTGTATCAATTGTGCACCCATGATCGTCATGACATAGAGCCAAAATAACATTTTTTTCATATATCTAACCTCTATCTATCACTTGAGGAACAACCACATTGGCACATGCTAGCTCTGTAGTCTGAACAGTAGCGTAATCTGCCGTCAAGGCGTGGACCATTCTTAAATATATACTTTTGGTTGATGAAGTGATTACCTGCCAGTATATGAGAGCTTACCCAGGAGCATTTCTGTTTGTGTACATAACTATTATCAAAAATACAAGTTTATAATGTAGAAATTATATAAATTACTAGCATCAATAAATATCTGAAAACAGCTCTCAAATTCCCATAGTGCTTGACTATATATGCAAAGAGTAGGTCTCCCATGCAGGGCTCCACTAGAGTTATATTTTGTTAGTATAGTCCCCATCTGTGTAGAGGTGCTCAAGATCTAGCTGTCCCATCTTGAGAGAGCTGCATTGGGCTAAAAGCAGACTCTGTGCATGTCAATCATAAATGGAATGCATGGAAGGAAACATTGCATGAGCAGTGTGTGTAAGCATGTATGTGTGTATGTGTGTGTGTATGTGTGTGTGTGTGTGTGTGTGTGTACATGTGTGTGTGTGTGTGCAGAGTAGATTATAATTTTTTTCACACAGCCAGACAAATGTCTGGCTACTCTAAATTTTGATCAGTCAATTTGAAAGTTGGCCAGTCATAATTTAATAGTAAATCTGGAATAGTACTTGTCCTGTGGTTGCTTGTTCCAGTTATCCAAGCATATGAAAAGTTCTTTGTACTTCGAATTTTGGCTTCAAACCTTGTGCAAACTGCACAAGTCAAAGTGTCCACTAGTGATGAGTCTTTATCATCTGTCACACAGTGTAGCCAAGACATTGCCTGGTAATCTTGATCATATATTGTTTGCCATTGCTTAAATGTAGCAACTGAAACTTGGCGCCTTGCCTTTTTACCTCTACTAGGCCCAGAACCAGAGCACCCACTCGCTTGCCTTTTTGCCATTGCTATGCTATTGCGCAATTTCTTGCCACGTGCACTATTGCGCAATTCTTGCCACGTGGCATTACATCATCAGAAAAAGTGCAATAATTGGGGAAAAAAGAACAGTAGTGTAGCGCTCGCGCTAGCCTAGCTGCTTGCTTCACCGTACGGGTCATCGTGTCTGATGTTTCAACATATCGGTCGGCCTTAAGTATGTTTTAATCAGAAATTGGCCGATGGCCAACTGTTATAATCCACTCTGCACAGTGTGTGTGTGTGTGTGTGTGTGTGTGTGTGTTTGAGAAGAGACTGAAAAAGTTTGTTGGGAAGGATCTTGTCGACTGAACCTTTGAGTTGCCCCTAGGGCCCTAATTTTTTAAAAACAATAAATATAAATATCACATATAGTACAAACCCATTTACTGGTTACAATAATAATGAAAGCACCAAGGTGCATAAGCCTCGGCGCACTCACATGTATGCATGACACTAGCACGGTCCACTGAGAGGTGTCAGCAGCCTAGCAAATTCAAGCCTGCTGCAATTGACCTGTGGTTAACCTAGTTATATTTAAACCGCTGTTTGAAATTCATTAAATATACTTTTGATGCTTGTAGTACTTAGTACTTGCACTTTAATGCTCAGCTCACGGTGAGCTAGTCAGCCGGAGTCAGTCAGGCTAACAGGCATTGATAAAAAACACACAACTAACCTACTATGATAGATACTTCTACACAAAGCTATATTCAACTTGCAAATCATTGAGTTACTTACCTGTACTGTCCAAGCAGCAGGCTAAGCCAGCCTATATAGCTGCCTCAAGTCCATGATTCAAGCTGTATTGTTTCTAGATAACGCACACTACACAGGGCGTGATCAATGGGTGCAGTTTCGAAGCTAAGCGCTCAGAGAAGCACAAAAGCCTCAAATCTCAGAAACTACAGCGTTTTGCAAGATTCTACACAACAAATTTCTAGATAATTTCGATTTATGAACGTAAGTACCTTTCATTTGGACCATAGAGCGGCCATTCTTCAGATAATCTAGTAACAGACAGACAGACAGACAGACACACACACACACAAAACGACTACCGTAACCCTCTGCACGTGCTACGCACGCGCCGAGGCTTAATTATTAGTTCAAATGTTCAATAGTTCATAGTCCGGTCATCAGGGGAGTTCCCTAACCAATCGCTGCAGTGCTACTAGTTTCGGTCCCTTTATTCTCCCTACTAGTAGCGTGCTATGAAAAGGGCGGGACCACTCCCATAGTAGGAGCCCGTAAGGTAGAGTCCTCTTGGAATCTTTAGCTCATAGAGGACTTATTTTACCACGTGACCATATTACGTGTAGGCCAATTTTAGCAAACTATCCCCATTTTCAGTGAAGAATTTCTATACATGTATACAGTA